>JAOBYG010047225.1:0-12099 GCA_025403545.1 Epizoanthus stellaris | reverse complement strand
TTCAACCGATCGGTGGCTGGGTGCATATGATGTGATGGAATAAATGAACAAAAGACTGTGTGCCGCATGCAGCAATAACTTGAGTGTCAAATGGACTTTATTTGCTTAGAATAAACGAATAAAAGACTGTGTGCCGCGGCAATAACTTGAGTTTCAAATGCACTTTAGTGTCGAACGTTTTCGGTTATACAACCTTTGTCAAGCCTGTGCTAGACTCATAAGATACCTAACTTGTTTTGGCCTGCCACCTCTTTGCAATACATTTACTGCCGAGCAGGTTGTACATAATCTTAGGACAAATACCTTTTAAAAGAGATAATTGTTATCGCAATCTGCGATTACGGAGGTCCAAGCTCGACCAAAATCCCATACATTTGCTGTAATTTTACGCGTGGTTGCCCCCAATCAAAATGGTGTCAAAAACCCTGAAAAGGTCTATGTTCAGTCCGAATTTCTCGAAAAGCATTTCCTTGTTGTCGACAACACTGTAGCCGGATTCATACTTCTCACTTTGCTTTTTCAATTTTACCTCGCAGATTCGGCAAAGAATCTTCAAATGGTCAGTGCACTTGAGTTTCTACACTCACGCCAATCGCGTCAGCCATCGTTTACTGTGCGGCAGTGAAAAGCACTATATTAAATCGAGCCAGAAATCAGTCTCAACCAAAATGCCCACATAAAATTTAAGTCAAAACTACATTTTTGGGCTTTATATAGTGCGGGGATTACAGCGATTTCCTTGGTTAAAATATGAAACGCACACACTTTGAGTTGAAAGTTTCTTTATTTCACAACAACTCGCTTCCGCCGCGGCCATCGAAGGCCTTTCATCTTGCCCGAAAGAGCAAGCATAACACGAGATGTAACGGCTAAAATTAGCTACCCACTGATGAATAATGTACAAAACATTCAGAAAATGTGTATTACAAACACATATCTTTCAACACCTTCTTCTAAGCATCACGTATTTGAATTTGAACACAAACGCTTTCCTCTTGCGCCATTGCGAAGCGTCCTGCTAGTTTAGTATTAACAGAGCTATTATGCTTGGAATTCGTAAGATATCAACAAGGCGCGGTTACCAACTAAAATTACGCTCACGAGTGGTTTGAAACCGCCGTCAGAGGTCCGAGGCTGACGGCCGACTCCCAGACTCCCTTTCATTCTCATCATCTTGCTACACAACTCAAACTCCACACACACCTGCACTGGTTGATCGTCACATCCTATATATCTGTTACTTTATTGTACTCTGTCTTGGAATCTACTTTTCCATCTCGTTTCATTGCTTTCAAAGTTGATATCAGTGGTTCATGTACAAACAAGTATTTCCAATCATGTCAGCTGGGGGGCAGGGTACTCCCATATAGAACCTATATGGGGATGTGCCACCCGATAGGGTACAGTTTTTCGACTTAAAGTGCCCCTACGATCAAATTTTGACATACCGAGTTTTTTACAGAATTGTAAACTAGATATGCTATTTAGTTCACAATCCAAACCGTTTTTTGATACGCAAATGGGAAGTCTTGCTTTTTCGGCTCGATTTCTGGAGTTTTTGTGTCCGCTATTAAAACGATGCGAACAGATGCGAGTCACTGCACACACCGTAATTAGCGAACGTGGCATCATACCCTCAACACAACACAACCAACGTGGTTATTTTCAAACATGAAGCTCTCCCTTTTGAGCAAGTTTCCTTTTCGCTTGGAAGAAATAAAACAGTTTTAAACCGTTTAGTGTTTAATAGAAGTGCCATGCAGACGTAGATTGCAACAACCAAGCAAACCTTACGCCACTGCAAGATGAATTTCTATCCGTCCAGGAAATTATAAATTCTTACATGTGCATGATGAGGTGCCCGAATACGCTCTACTTGCTACTTTTGGAATACATCCAATGATCTTGCCCTGTGTTCAGCGATTGAGTGAAGTCATGATTTTGTCGATGCATATTTCGTCGAACAAATGTAAGAAATTACAGCATTTGCAAATTTTCATCACTTAGTTTTTACTTTTTAAATGTAAGATGCGTATTTGTCTCACCAAAGAGCAACAACGAAGCAACACAAAATAGTAAAACGTAAATATAAAATATACTGCAACAGCTGCATGTATAAAATAATATGTGCTAACCTCGAATCCCAGGGGTTTTGAGGGCTTGTTATTCCGCAATGTGATTGGTTAAACATACGCGAACGTGATGAAAAGACAATAGCGCGATGCCGCCAAGCCAAGCCTCTCCAACTCTTACAAATTCGTATATTATACAGATATATAAAACACTGGCCCTGTAATAAAGGAATTTCATCGATAGAATGAATAATCAGTCCTATTCATCACTTCGGAATTGCAATAACATCTTAATATCTTGTCGAGCATCAACATATGTTTGCATTCTAATGGTAATACCATTCTATGTACCGCTACTAACTCCAAACGTTGTGCAATAATTCCCGGGAATAACTGAATACATCCATGGGAATAATTATTATATGTAATCGAGCAATTTTTTGCACGATTCGGTAAAACATCAGGGCGAGTTTGGTCGAGCCATGGTTTGTATTTTGGCGAGACAGTGTTGGCAACAGTGCAGACAGTGAAGGTGGTGACGTAGTCGATGTGAGTGATGGCCGGCCACACCTTTCAGGTACTGTTATCAGACTAAGTAATTCACATTTGGCTATACATTCTACTGGAAAGCGATACTACATGTAAACTTGAATTAGATATCGTTTAATATCGGGAAAACCATTTCGTTTTAGTATTTACGTTTTTTAGAGTTTGATGTAAAGCAGTCAAATGTGTTTTATTGTTGTTTCTTTATGTTTTGAATCTTCAGATAATCTTATGTCATTTGTCAGTCAGATGCAGGTTGAGCACCCATTGCTAGTTAATGTGCAAGAGATTGATGGAGATTCTAATTTGCCGAAAACGAAACACACTTCCAGGGTACTTTCCTTTCAACAAAATTTTCGAAAATTATGGTTGGAAATCAAATGGAACACATCCATTTCCAGGAAACATTTCCAGAAATTTGGGACAACCTTTCGAGGTTGTCCCGAAAGTGGATATACCGAAAATTTCGAAAATATCGTGTTCCATTTGATCGTTTCCGGGAAGCACCCCTTGGTCCCACTCCCCAACCGGGCTAAATTCCAGCCACGCTGAAAACAAAATAGCGGCGATCGCACCATTTCAGTGCTCTGGGTGCTTTTTTCGTCTCTTCTGAGTTAGAAAACTTCTTTCACCACAACTGTGCGGTACAGTCACAAAGCGGTAAGTGTCAATAACTCAAGATTTAGAGTCATGTTTCACACATTTGATTCTCAGGCTAGAAATTCATCGGGTACAATGTATGCCTGATCCTGATGGCACTGTTCTTGTCATGAAACGTGCTCATATCAGATAAAATAAACCATAGCATATTTGAAACTAGAAAAGGAAAGGCACTCAACATACAGTGCATTTCATCAGTTTCGCACTTGTCTAAACACTAGTAACAGTGCGCTCACATAGTTTCATGTGCATTGAACACTTTAACAGGTGTTCTTCATTGTGATTGAACAACACATTTTAATCAATGTATTTTTATTTCATTAAATGGTAAGTACTCTAATGCACTGGAAAAAGCTGGTCGTAAGGATTTAGCAGAGGCCGTTCTTGGTAAGGAATTATAAATATTGTTTTTAATTTATGGTATTAACAGAAAAGGGAAAGGAATTTTATGGTAGACTGGAGACTATTGCAGACTGTTTTGTTCCCCCTCACCATTACGATTTGCACCCCAACAGAGGTTGTCTCTATTTCTGAACAATAGCATTTATGTAAATCACTGTTGGAAAGCAATTCGCTACTTATTGAATATGTAATGATGGATTTCATGAACAGAATACTGATCAGGAAATGCTTAGAATTATTTTCTTTGTCAGCTTTCGCACTCATACTCTAATGAAAATTCTATGAAAATGATGACCGTTGTTAATATTATAGAGATGCTAAGGATTCTAGGATACATGTTACATCCTTCATTGTCATGTCAACAATTCAAGATTTAGAGTCATATTTCACACATTTGATTCTCAGGCTAGAAATTCATTGGGTACAATGTAAGCCTGATCCTGATCGTACTGTACTTGTCATGAAACGTGCTCATGTCATATAAAATAAACCATAGCATATTTGAAACTAGAAAAGGAAGGGCAGTCAACATACAGTACATTTCATCATTTTGCACTTGTCTAAGCACTAGTAACAGTGCGCACACATAGTATCATGTGTATTGAACACTTTAACAGGTGTTCTTCATTGTGATTGAACATTACATTTTCATCAATGTATTTTTACTTCATTAAATGGTAAGTACTCTAATGCACTGAAAAAAGCTGGTCGTAAAGACTTAGCAGAGACCGTTCTTGGTAAGGAATTATAAATATTGTTTTTAGTTTACGGTATTAACAGAAAAGGTAAAGGAATTTTATGGTAAACTGGAGACTATTGCAGACTGTTTTGTTCCCCCTCACCATTACGATTTGCTCCCCAACAGAGGTTGTCTCTATTTCTGAACAATAGCATTTAGGTAAATCATGTTGCAAGACAATTCGATACTTATTGAATATGTAATGATGGATTTCGTGAACAGAATCCGGATAAGGCAATGCTTGGAATTCTTTGTTTGTCAGCTTTCACACTCATGCTCTAATAAAAAGTGTATGAAGATGATGAACGTTGTTAATATTCTAGAGATGCTAAGGATTCTAGCATACATGTTACATCCTTCTTTGTCGTGTTAATAACTCAATATTTAGAGTCATGTTTTACACATTTGATTCGCTGGCTAGAAATTCATTGGGTACAATGTATGCCTGATCCTGATGGCACTGTTCTTGTCATCAAACGTGCTCATGTCAGATAAAATAAACCATAGCATATTTGAAACTAGAAAAGGAAGGGCAGACAACATACAGTGAATTTCATCAGTTTTGCACTTGTCTAAACACTAGTAACAGTGCGCACACATAGTATCATGTGTATTGAACACTTTAACAGGTCTTCATTGTGATTGAACAACACATTTTAATCAATGTACTTTTCCTTCATTAAATGGTAAGTACTCTAATGCACTGAAAAAAGCTGGTCGCAAAGACTTGGCAGAGACCGTTCTTGGTAAGGAATTATAAATATTGCTTTTAATTTACGGTATTAACAGAAAAGGTAAAGGAATTTTATGGTAAACTGGAGACTACTGCAGGCTGTTTTGTTCCCCCTCACCATTACGATTTGCACCCCAACAGAGGTTCTCTCTATTACTGAACAATAGCATTTATGTAAATCACTGTTGCAAAGCAATTCGTTACTTATTGAATATGTAATGATGGATTTCATGAACAGAATCCTCATAAGGCAATGCTTGGAATTCTTTTGTTTGTCAGCTTTCACACTCATGCTCTAATGAAAACTGTATGAAAATGATGAATGTCGTTAATATTATAGAGATGCTAAGGATTCTAGGACACATGTTACATCCTTCTTTGTCATGTCAATAATTCAAGATTTAGAGTCATGTTTTACACATTTGATTCTCATGCTAAAAATTCATTGGGTACAATGTACGCCTAATGCTGATGGCACTGCTGTTGTCATGAAACGTGCTCATGTCAGATAAAATAAACCATAGCATATTTGCAACTAGAAAAGGAAGGGCAGTCAACATACAGTGCATTTCATCAGTTTTGCCCTTGTCTAAACACTAGTAACAGTGAGCACAGATAGTATCATGTGTATTGAACACTTTAACAGGTGTTCTTCACTGTGATTGAACAACACATTTTAATCAATGTATTTTTATTTCCTTAAATGGTAAGTACTCTAATGCACTGGATAAAGCTGGTCGTAAGGATTTAGCAGAGGCCGTTATTAGTAAGGAATTATAAATATTGTTTTTAATTTACGGTATTAACAGAAAAGGGAAAGGAATTTTATGGTAAACTGGAGACTATTGCAGACTGTTTTGTTCCCCCTCACCATTACGATTTGCACCCCAACAGAGGTTGTCTCTATTTCTGAACAATAGCATTTATGTAAATCACTGTTGGAAAGCAATTCGCTACTTATTGAATATGTAATGATGGATTTCATGAACAGAATACTGATCAGGAAATGCTTAGAATTATTTTCTTTGTCAGCTTTCGCACTCATACTCTAATGAAAATTCTATGAAAATGATGACCGTTGTTAATATTATAGAGATGCTAAGGATTCTAGGATACATGTTACATCCTTCATTGTCATGTCAACAATTCAAGATTTAGAGTCATATTTCACACATTTGATTCTCAGGCTAGAAATTCATTGGGTACAATGTAAGCCTGATCCTGATCGTACTGTACTTGTCATGAAACGTGCTCATGTCATATAAAATAAACCATAGCATATTTGAAACTAGAAAAGGAAGGGCAGTCAACATACAGTACATTTCATCATTTTGCACTTGTCTAAGCACTAGTAACAGTGCGCACACATAGTATCATGTGTATTGAACACTTTAACAGGTGTTCTTCATTGTGATTGAACATTACATTTTCATCAATGTATTTTTACTTCATTAAATGGTAAGTACTCTAATGCACTGAAAAAAGCTGGTCGTAAAGACTTAGCAGAGACCGTTCTTGGTAAGGAATTATAAATATTGTTTTTAGTTTACGGTATTAACAGAAAAGGTAAAGGAATTTTATGGTAAACTGGAGACTATTGCAGACTGTTTTGTTCCCCCTCACCATTACGATTTGCTCCCCAACAGAGGTTGTCTCTATTTCTGAACAATAGCATTTAGGTAAATCATGTTGCAAGACAATTCGATACTTATTGAATATGTAATGATGGATTTCGTGAACAGAATCCGGATAAGGCAATGCTTGGAATTCTTTGTTTGTCAGCTTTCACACTCATGCTCTAATAAAAAGTGTATGAAGATGATGAACGTTGTTAATATTCTAGAGATGCTAAGGATTCTAGCATACATGTTACATCCTTCTTTGTCGTGTTAATAACTCAATATTTAGAGTCATGTTTTACACATTTGATTCGCTGGCTAGAAATTCATTGGGTACAATGTATGCCTGATCCTGATGGCACTGTTCTTGTCATCAAACGTGCTCATGTCAGATAAAATAAACCATAGCATATTTGAAACTAGAAAAGGAAGGGCAGACAACATACAGTGAATTTCATCAGTTTTGCACTTGTCTAAACACTAGTAACAGTGCGCACACATAGTATCATGTGTATTGAACACTTTAACAGGTCTTCATTGTGATTGAACAACACATTTTAATCAATGTACTTTTCCTTCATTAAATGGTAAGTACTCTAATGCACTGAAAAAAGCTGGTCGCAAAGACTTGGCAGAGACCGTTCTTGGTAAGGAATTATAAATATTGCTTTTAATTTACGGTATTAACAGAAAAGGTAAAGGAATTTTATGGTAAACTGGAGACTACTGCAGGCTGTTTTGTTCCCCCTCACCATTACGATTTGCACCCCAACAGAGGTTCTCTCTATTACTGAACAATAGCATTTATGTAAATCACTGTTGCAAAGCAATTCGTTACTTATTGAATATGTAATGATGGATTTCATGAACAGAATCCTCATAAGGCAATGCTTGGAATTCTTTTGTTTGTCAGCTTTCACACTCATGCTCTAATGAAAACTGTATGAAAATGATGAATGTCGTTAATATTATAGAGATGCTAAGGATTCTAGGACACATGTTACATCCTTCTTTGTCATGTCAATAATTCAAGATTTAGAGTCATGTTTTACACATTTGATTCTCATGCTAGAAATTCATTGGGTACAATGTATGCCTGATCCTGATGGCACTGCTGCTGTCATGAAACGTGCTCATGTCAGATAAAATAAACCATAGAATATTTGAAACTAGAAAAGGAAGGCAGTCAACATACAGTGCATTTCATCAGTTTTGCACTTGTCTAAACACTAGTAACAGTGCGCACAAATAGTTTTATGTATATTGAACACTATAACAGGTGTTCTTCATTGTGATTGAACAACACATTTTAATCAATATATTTTACTTCATTAAATGGTAAGTACTCTAATGCACTGAAAAAAGCTGGTCGTAGAGATTTAGCACAGTGCGTTCTTGGGTTTATGAAACACAAAGAACTCGATGTTAAAATCAAAATGTGTATGTACGCATATCAGTTGTATCAACACCTCCTTGATAGCATTAAAACTCAATTGCAAAGTGGAGAATTAAACATGTCCCATTATAGATAAATTTCTGTCTGAATATGATAAGAAATTTACAACTGAATAACCTTCTCTAAATCAGCTTTTATCAATCGTTTAACCTTACTCCATCATTTTTGATAAAACCGTATTGTTTTCTTCGATTTGGGAAGCGTTAAGTTACCTTAAGTATCCTTCGCAAAACATAATGTATCTTAATCATCCTTTTAGGGTCTTCTTCAATCTGTGACAGCACTTTATTGATTAATTCGAAGATCATCATGATCTTCCATTGATCTTTACAACTAATTTCTATTTTATTTGTGAAACGCAATGTATTCAACACGTTTTCAATGTGATATTTTTGACGGTAAATGGACTTTCTCCTCATTTTATGCTTGTTATCATAAAAGTCTACGTACTCCTCAACTAGATCACAACCATCAACAACACCACAGTGACAAACGTCTATCCCGTCAACATTAATCAATTCTTTATTATCACAACAAGGTTGCTCCTGTTTGATAAATATATCATCTTCCAATTGTTGATTACAAAAATCATAAATCATCTCACCATCTTCAACTAAATAATGATGAATTTCTAAATCACAGCTCATTTATATGTTATTACTATATAGTTTTATTTGTAATTGACATTACAAAACTTTGGTCACGTCAGATGTTCGACTAATATCAGTACCACTTCTAACTACTACTGGTACTGTCATGGCGATTATACATATACCCCTTTCCAATAGGGTCCCCTTTGATCCCGATTACCTATTACTTTTTGGGGTTCTATTTTGGATTGATCTCGGTTCAGATCTATGAAACAGCAAAAGATAATGTTGTGATTTTGAGTTGGTATTTTGACTGAATCCCCCGTAGCGCACCATTGTTTGTTTTGGTGAGTTTAAAAACAGGGACTTTCCCTTAATTAAGATTCATGGAAACGAAGTGCACTCGACTGCTAACTGTGAAGCTTGCATGTTTTTTGTTGCTTGGTTATGACGTATTTTTAGCTCGCTGGTTTTTCGTACCGTAATTACTTCCCAACTTGGAGCACTGGACGAATAAAAACTTGGTCTAGATATGGTGAAATACCAAAACTCGCACGTCCGCCCACAGGATTCAATAAGCAATATCGGTTCCTATCACTCTTCTCGCGCACGGTCTGGGACTAGTTCGGTTGGAAGTTCTACCAGTGCAAAGGCTAGGACAGCGACAAAAAAGTGTCACTAGAAGCTAAAGCCACAGCTCTCAAAGGTCTGCAAGAGCTTCAAATTGAAGAGCCAAACCTTCAACAATGAAGGGAAGCGCTACAACTTCAAGTAGATATTGCAGTTGCTGATGCCGAGGGAGAGATACACAAGCAGACCAAAGTAGGCAAATCAGGTGAGTCATATTCACAACCGCCCAAGCTGTCAACCCTGTCAGCCAAGCAACCACTAAACTCTTATGTAAGTCAATGGCATCACGAGTCATCACAGCAGCGGCAAGGTTCACTTGCAAGTTACAATACTAGCATCCCTTATGATGAGTCACTTCAACGCTGGATGGAAACTCAAGATTGTCAGAGCCACGCTCTCCAGCAGCTTGTACAGCAAAAAGAACAAAGTGTGATGGCACTTACACTACCACAGCCCAGCATGCAGATTTTCAGTGGCGACCCCCTTAACTACTGTGATTTCATTCACACATTCGAACATCTAGTAGAACAGAAGACCTTAAGTTCGAGCACTCATCTGTACTACCAGGTGCAGTACACCTCTGGTCCTGCACAAAAACTTATGAAGAGCTGCCTGTCCATGCGAGAGGACAAGGGCTATGCAGAAGCAAGATGACTGCTGAAGAGCAGGTACAGCCAGGACTACCAAGTTGCTGCTGCGCATGTACAATGATTGTACGGATCAACCATCAAATCTGAGGACTGGGCCACGCTCCAGCAGTTCTCCATACAATAAATGCAAGAGAAGCCTTGGAAGGAAGTAGTTTCTCTCAACTATAACTACACAGCCACAGCTATAACTTTTTTGCATGTGTATAGCAATCATCATAAAGATAAAGATTCCCTGGTTCCAGCAATTCAGCTGTCTAAACATGGAAACTAGCTGCGTGAATATGGTAAAGGAGATCAGATGTATCAACAAACTTGACAATCCAGACAACCTGAGGAAAATCATTGACCGCCTCCCCTATGGAATCAAGCTAAAATGGCATGATACTGTGGACCGCATCACAGAAAGGGAGAAAAGTGATGCTATAGTCAACAATACCATGGACTTTACCACAGTACAATCATTCTACAACTACAAATAGCGTACTTACTAATGCGCCTTTAACCATCACACACCCTGACAATCAACCATTTAGTGCTAAGTAATTTCGAAAAATAGATAAATTCTTTAATTCTGCAAGTACATATGTTCGAAACAGTGGTAATCATAACAAATTACATGTATGTGCAAACACAGAAATCGGCTGTGTTTTATTGAACAGAAATACTATAATAGCAACATATGATATACAGACATGTTTAAAATTGTTCAAATTCTGAGAGCGGGGCCAAGCATGCATACACAAGGTATAGACCATGCATAACAGAAACAAATGCCTGCAATCCGGAGGTCTAGTTTAACTACAACGCACGCTCTGTGAACATACAATACCAGGCAAGAGGATGTGAACAACTCTGATGGACAAAACGTAGTTCATCTATATTTATACCTTCATAGAGTAAAATATTTTGCATTAAACCGATTGAAGAGGAATGGAACTGGATTGGAATTATGTTGAAGAATAAAATAAAAAGTAGTAACCAAATCAATGTTAATAACTGCTGTTGAACACAAGTTCTTAACTGCAACAGAGAAAATCTGCAAAAAATCTGCAAATTAACTTCTGCCAGTTGCTATGAAAACAAAATAACCAGCAAAAAAACTTTAAACTCTGTCAATTCCTGGTGTTTTACCATTAGCCTTGATTCTTATGAATTTCTCACATAAATTTAGCACATGAACCAATGATCAGCTCTGTTTTATACTCAGTTCCATGTTTCAGATGCTTCCCGGTTCACCACATGTTTTCATTCAGTTCAATTCCAAATCAAAATAAAGAACAGCACAATCTCTTGCTTAGACCAGTCACTTTTAACACATGCAACCGCTACATATATGTAAATGATACACAATGGATTAATCACATTTATGTGTGTAAATATAGCTAACATTTACTTATTTGTTTACTTATTATATACTTATATATATATATATATACCGGTACATATATAATATAACTCTGTAGATATTGTTAGCACTAGTATTCACATTAAATTTTACTTTTACTTTTAATGGTTCAATAAAATTGACCTTTTTATACTTTTTTTATGTAATTATATATCATTTTCTTCGGACACAGTTTCTATTAGTCACCCCTTAAAACAAGTAAAAAAAAGGTATTACATTGTATTGTAAACAAGGGACTTCAGAGTTTTTTTTTCAATCACAAGTTAAGCAAAAATATTTGATGACCTCGAAACAATTAAGGTCCTGAAACCCAGAGGAGGAGTGCATAGTATCCCGACACCCCTTGCAAAAACTATTCATACTATCAAAATTTTCGTGACGTCATCAGTTCATTCGCGCTGGCAGAGAGAAGAGCAGAGCAATCTAAGATGGCGGCGTTTCGTGCAGTGCGTGGCGTGAATGCGACTTATTTCGAAAATTCTCAGCAGCTTTATGTTCACTGCGTATCAGATCGAGATTTAAGTGTCCGTTTAGTAAATCTAACGTGTCTCGAGCTAGTTTGCCGTGAAATTCACGTTAGTTTTGTGGATAAAATGG
>JAOBYG010047114.1:0-12103 GCA_025403545.1 Epizoanthus stellaris | reverse complement strand
ACGCTTATTCCGATTTATTCCGACTATTCTTATTCCGGAATAGTGCCAAACGAACGCTTATTCCGATTTATTCCGACTATTCTTATTCCGGAATAGTGCCAAACGAACGCTTATTCCGATTTATTCCGACGATTCTTATCCCGGAATAGTGCCAAACGAACTCGCACTTAGACTATTTTCATCGAATTGAGCTGTTTATTTGATTTTAGATTGATGCTGACCCTTGAACTATTGATGCTGACCCTTTAACTATTGATGCTGACCCTTGAACTATTGATGCTGACCCTTGAACTATTTCCATTTCATGTAATTACAGCAAGTTGTGACACCCTGTAACGGAACTGATCCACAAAACATTTTTACGTTTTATTGATCAACTAGATTTGACAGTACTTTCAAAATTGATATGTGTTGTTTTTCATCTTGAGAGTGATATTGTTTCCCATGGTACTAATTGATGCCATTCCTTATCATGTTCTTAGGATAGAGAGTTACGTGCATCTTATAACTTTACGGTCAAAGCAGAAAATGCCAAATCCATAACACATCTCCATAGTAACACAGCAGTGATTGTTACTGTAACCGATGTCAATGACAATAAACCAAAGTTCAACCAGAGTTCCTATCATGCCCGAGTGAGTGAGTCAGCTGCTGTTGGTACAACTGTTATACAAGTCAACGCTACTGACCAAGACCTGGTGTGTATAAAATGCCATACAATGCAATGTAATGCAATGCAATACCCTGGTGCAAAATGATGGAATATGACAGAATATAATGCAATTTGATGCGATGCAATGCAATGCAATGTACAATGGAGTACAATTCCTTGCTACAATTCAGTATGATACTATGCAATGCATTTTCAAGATGACACAGTGTAATTTGTGCAATACAATACAATTCAATGCAATACAATACACTGCAACACAACACTTCAACACACAAAAACACATTACACAACACAGAACGACAAAACATAACAAAATACGGCACAACAACAACAAAATACAACACGACACGACATGGTACAATACCAAACATGATACAATAGCACAGTACAACACAACACAGCACAACACAGCACAACACAGCACAACACAACACAACACAACACGACACAATGCCTCTCAGTACATCATAATACAACACAACACAATACAATACAATACGATACGATACGATACGATACGATATGATACAAAAGAACAAACATAAAACAACACAACGCAGCACAGCACACCAAAACATAGCACATCACTGCATAAACACACCACAACACAACACAACACAATACAACACTGCACGGTACAGCACAATACAGCATGGAACATCACAGCACATCATAACACAGAACAACACAATACGACATAACATAACACAGCACATAAAATACCAACACAACACAGCACAGCACAGTACACCATGGCATAGCATAGGACAACACAGAACAGGACAACACAACACAGAACAGGACACCACAACACAACACAGCACAACACTACACTACACTACACAACACAACACAACACAACACGGCACAGCACCGCACTGCACACCATGAAACAATACAACACAACACGACACAGCACTGTACATTACAGCAAAGCATGGCACATCACATCACAACACAACAGAATACAACTCAACACAATACAACTCAACACAACGCAATACAACATACACATACTCGTACACATACACATACGTATACACATACAACACTACACAGAACAGGACAACACAACACAACACAGATTAGGACACCCCAACACGGCACAGCACTGTACTAGGATGGGTTACCACCTCAGGATACCACGGTTGCAACAATGTAATACATTATATCTGTACTTTATAAAGTGCTTAATACCATACAGTACACAACATAGGACAACACAGCATGATGCATGCAGCACAAAATGGGCACCGAGCAATACAACAAAGGGCAATACAATACAACACAATACAACACACCATGGCATGACAAAGGGCAATACAATACAATACAATACAACACAACACAACACAACACAATACAACACACCCTGGCATGTCATGGTATGTGCTACACATAGCACAACACAACACAGCGCGTCAGCACAATACAACATAACACAGTGCATCACGGCACAAAACAGCACAGCAAAACTCACCATATTACAATGTTATACATCATGTAATACAGTACTTAATACCATATAATACACTGCATAACACAACAACGCAATACATAGTAATAATTATGATAAAAATGCAATGCAGTTCAATACAATAGAGCACGCACAAAATGCGACCCAATAGTACTAACAATTTCCATAATGTCACAATATTTGCTCAAATCTGATGGATTAAATTAAGGCTAAAAGTTTTTATAGTTAAAATTTATAAAAACCAAACGTTTACATCCTTATAGGACATCGTCAGGGATTAGTCCCTGACGATGTCCTATAAGGATGAAAACGTTTGGTTTTAATAAATTTTAACTATAAAAGTTTTTAGCCTTAATTTAATCCAGTTTTCATAATGATGATAATGTTGATATTATAGTAAATGATAAAGAGAGAAGGAAGAGGTGTGCATGTAGTAGCCTTATCAGAAATAACTTGCTTCTTTAAATGCCCAGAAGTGCAACATAGTATAATCATTAATTATCTTTTGCAGGGTCTAAATGCTAAGTTCTTATACTCTATCCTGCATGGCCAAAGCAGTGTGGAATCCAACGCGTTTACTATAGACTCGGAATATGGTACCATAACAACACAACGAAAACTGGACAGAGAAGAAAACCAAAACTTTACAGTAAGTACATTTGTTGAAAGTTAGGTTTGCCATTACTTTTGAAAGTCATAACCAAACTGTCACTTGAGCTGTTGAATTTATCGAAGTCATGATATAATTAATATATTGATATCAGCTTGAAGTTTTCCAATTATGCTTGTTGGATATGGGATGATTGCAGCCAATTCTGCTCACCTCATTAACATTGACATTGTTTCAGTTATATAACCAGGTGGTGTGCGTACAATAACTACAATATATACTGTATTTGGAAAAGGTTACATATGAGCTCATTTACATAAGTAAGAGAACGCTACTTGAGAGAGAATGCAACTTAATCAAGACTTACCAACTTTCGCTTGTTTTTTTATTTACTTCGTAATCTCCTATGTGTGGTTGAATGGTTGTCAAAGGAAAGGAAAGAAACTCTATCTACGTTAATTCTGTGTGTTTTGGAGGATTATTCTCTCCGTCTCGAATGTATTGCCCAGTTCATACATCGCGCACCAAAACCAGTTCATTACTTTGGACAAATTCACTTAAATTTCCTAAAATCCCAACCTGACTTATATAGTAGAATCAGGCAGCACATTAAAACTTCCATTAGGTTTAATTCTCATTTATTTTCAGAGTAGACAATACAAGTTATATTAATGTCAATTGTCGTACTTAAAACTGCATTATCATGGATCAAGTTGTTTAATTAGCTTTTAAAAGAAGAAATCGCAAATGGCTGTGATATATTTCAGAACTTCTAAACGAAATTTTCTTCCCACTTGCTAGTTTCATAAAAGCCTTTATTCCCGATCATGTACTGAACATAATGCAAGGTGATTCGTACATATTGTTGCTACATTCTAACAAAGCAATGATTGTTCATATGAGTATGAAGCATTAGGGCGAGCAAAACCTAATCATGGTCAAGAAAATGGCCGCTGACTTACTTCTTCAAAGCACAACTGCAATTCTATGCCAATAAACGCCATGTTGAAATATATAATGGAAATGCATTGCAGTCATTAATGGAGCCGAAACCAAATGCAGAATTGCACACATTTTAGGTGTTCCTACTGATGATCAGTTACTGAGTTGTGTTTGTTTCAGCGACATGTAGTTGTCTGTTCAATTGCAATTTGCAGTCATTATGCGCACACTGCCTGTACAACAAACAAAGCATGTGAACAGTTTCTGTAAGGTATAGATTAAATTGTGTTTGACATGTCACCATATTTGTCATTTAAAAAGTAAAGGATGTTACTTACTTTTAATGTCAAAAACATTATTCATGTTCGCATTGCAAACTAGTTTAAATAAGTCAGCAGTGTGTGAAGAAAATGCATGTTGCATTAGTAATTAAGGAGCTGTTTTCAGCCTGATAAACACACTATTGTTGTTCACGACTTCTTATTTAAATTCGCATCTTCTTTTGAAATATCAGTATGTTCCTATAGTCGTAGTTTATTTAGAAATACCAAGAAATACATGGTATTATGTATGGTAAATATTCACAAGAACATGGAAGAATTATTTTTCTCACGTTTATTTCGGTGTCCTGCAGTTGATCGTTCAAGTTAGGGATATCACTGGATCCAACAGTCTCCGTACCACTGTACCAGTGTTTATCGATGTCGACGACATTAACGACAACCTTCCACGCTTTTTGCAGAGGCAATTCACGTAAGTTGAGTCAGTTCACCCTATGTTAGATCAGTCCACATTTTTCCGGTATTCTTGTTTCCCCTTACTGGACCTAAACACTTTCTTTGTCTATCTACAACATGCCTGTTTAATGCTTATCTGGAGAAAGTAAGCAAATATTTCTGTCATCTCCGTTTAAAGCTAACATGCTAAACTAAAAGGCACGTTTATATTTTCCTATGGAAATATGTACACACACATCGGCTTCCATCATCAACGACACCTCAAATTTGAAATTCTGTTATAAAATGAAAGAATATACATCAAAGTTTTATTATGGATGAGCGTTAGAAGGTTAAAATTGTGGCCTAACGTGGTCTGGGAGCCATCATTTTGAAAGCCAATGGGGTCACATATAGTAAAGCTCCAAACTAGAAATTTGCATATGTGCCGGGAAAATTTAAACACAGTTTAAAGGTTTTTCAATATGTAAATCCAGCAATCCCACTTATAAACGTTTAAACTTGTAAATGATCCCCAGTACCGGATAGAATCAGATGGCTGATTCTTCGTCTCCCAAGATCAGTGGGAAGATGATTGTTGACGGCTCGCCTTCTGGCGGATGTACAGGCCGATCCTCGATTTACAGGCTCTGGAGCAGTTCGGGTACACGCGCACTTTATCCCTGGGTGCTTGATAGGTAGATTTGTTCCTCCTTAGCTTCTCCTCAGCAGCTTCGCTTCTGGAGGACTCAAAGGCTTGCCCTGCACTCTTGGCAGTTGCTCTCCAGCTCTCTCTATCTGCTGCTAGTTGTTCCCATCTTCGATGGTCAATGCCCATTTGAGTCAGTTGATGCTTCAACTGATCCTTGTACAATTTGCGGGAAGGGGAGGGGCTCCTCTGTCACGCTTGCCCTGCCATAGTTTGAATCACCGTAGAAGACTGCCTTTGGCATTATCGCTTCTTCCATGCGCGAGACGTGGTCTGTGCAATAGAGCTGTTCGAGGATCAGCAAGGACTCGATGCCAGCCTGTTGTTGGTAACATAGTCCTGCCGTTGTCCAAGGATGTCCATGATGGCACGCAGACACCTCTGATGGAAGCGTTCCACCAGCTGTATTTGCTTCCTGCACAGGACCCAAGCTTCCGACCCGTAGAGCAGGGTGGTGATGACAACATCTTTGTAGACCTGTATTTTCGTTGATAGGCATAGTTTTGCCACACACGTCTCTGCAGGCGCCCATAGGAGCTACTGACCTGCAATACGATTGTCGACATCTCTGGTAACTGATGCATTATCTGAAATGACAAGGCAATAGCAAAATAGCTTAACAAATAAGAAGTAGAAAATACTCTGATTGGCTCGTTATTTTTAACACAGTCTTCAGGACACCTCGAGGAGCGCATCTCTAAGCTAGCACAGCTCATTGAAACTAAAAAGATAAATAGGATATACAAAACAAGAAGTGGATAGAAGGGCACTGATATCTCAGTAATTCTAGTAAGACGACTTACCTGTTTATTTTAATTTCTTACAATAACAATTGTTAAAGAACAGAGTACAGCCAAAGTACATATGTTGCGGAATAATGACAGAGATGTTTACTCAACAACCATTAAATTACATCTGCACTCAACATAGTCCAGGGAGATCAGCCCTCTTTATTGGCCAAGTTGATTGCCCTTTATATTGGGCGTCTTCTGATACTCGATGAAATGTTGTAGAGTTGACCACTCACCAAGGCATTTATTAAAATAAAATACAAGAGTAGTTTTCATTTTCTGAACATTATAGTTGCAAATGTATCCGATAGTTGAAAGCCACTTTGAAAATAATAGATTATCACTGTATTATTAGTGGACAGTTTTAACTTTAAAAAGTGTTCTTTTCTTCTTCAGGTTCACGCCAAGTGAATCTTCTCAGGTGAATGATGTTATAGGAACATTAACAGCCATAGATGCTGATGATGCAGTGAATGCAAAGATTATCTACGACATTTTCAAAGGCAATGAACAAGGTAATTAACAGAGGAAACAGGTGTGGATTATATCATTCACAGGAATACTGGCAGTGATTTATGATGTTGTCATTCCCTGATAACATAAATAGAAAGAAAACTGGAGTTGTGTTCTATATTTTGGTAATTTTGTTGCAGTTGCATTTTTAATTTTGTACTACTTTTATCAGTTTCAATTCAGTTTATCATTTTATCATAGTGTTATGCACATTTTAATATATATCTGTGTAAGTTGTACACTAAATTTAATATTAATGTTACAACTCTGAATTAACAAGTGATACATTCCCTGGTGACTGGCAAGCCGCAATGATGTAGCCATGACAACAGTGGCCACAATGATATAGCCATGACAACAGTGGCCGCAATGATATAGCCATGACAACAGTGGCCGCAATGATATAGCCATGACAACAGTGGCTGCAATGATATAGCCATGACAACAGTGGCCACAATGATATAGCCATGACAACAGTGTAAATTCCATCATTGTTATGATAGTATTGTCCAATCTTGGTTTGAAGATTGTACTGTAAGAATCTAGAAATATGCAATATTAATCAAAGATACGCCACTCTTTAGATTGAAGATTTGTCTAATATTCTCTAGTAGAAATGATAAACTATCAATTTGGTTACTAAAAGCTAACTGCTGTGTTTTCAGGTTACTTTAGGATAGACAAGAACGAAGGGATAATCTACCTCAACCACACCTTGAACCACAATGTGATGTCATCTTTCAACCTCGTTATTAGAGCATATGATGGCAACTTCGTCGGCAAACAGAACCGAAAGCGTAGAAATGTACAAGGTACAGTACCTCAGCAGTATAGGTCCTCTCCATAGACCACTCGGGATTGCTGGGAATGTTCGATAGCATCACTAAGGTACGGTTCTGGAAAGGGATTGGAGTCAAATCATTTGAGATTGCCTTGGAACTACGTGATCACTCAAGCAGAGCATCGCATTTTGTGAAACTGTGACAGAGATGTCCACTCCACAAAGGCTGACTGACAACTGAAGGAGTCGAATGCTTGGCAAAGGTCCTTTTATAGCGTTTCTTCGTGTTTTAGAAAGGTTAACAGAAAAAAATATAAAATACCAAAACAAGAATACAAAAAAAATATAAACCCTAAAATTACGGTTGTGATTACTGAATGTAGTTCTCTTGTTAATTGGCAGGCAGCGATTCGAGCTATGACGAAGTCACAGTTTCCATTGTTGTCCAAGATGCCAATGACAACCCACCTATCTTCACACAAGCGTTCTACATTGGAGGTACATGTATGTTGTATTTCATAACAAACCACTTGTCCTTACTTCAATATAACTGAAGTTTTAACTGTCATTTTTTACAACCGTTATTTGTTCTATTCAACAAAAGTAAAAAGAACAACGATTTTTGTAGCTAGCAAAAGTTGAGTTAAGTCGCTTTCAGAATTAATTTGATTATTATAATATGGCTTTTACAAAAGGTTTATTTTGCAACTTTGTAACCGTTTGAAGCATGGTTTGACCTTTTACTCTGTCTCCACTTCTATTGGGCAATAAACTATAACAAACGTTTTGAAAGTGTGAAAGTGAATGAATCATTGCAATCTTCATACAACAAATAAACAAACCTGTGTTTTATCCTTCTTCAAAACAGAAAAACGTTTTTTATTTCCCCTTGTTGAGAGCATTAAGTGACATAGGGAAATCACTCGTAATAATATAAAATGTACTTTTTGTATCATTGTGTATCTTAATGTATATTTTGCACTTGGTAATGATATGGTCATTAGCCAATTCTACCTTTCAGTTGCTCAGCTGAAAGCAGAAAACCTATTTATCAGTACTAGTGCCAGTACTAGTATCAGTCTTAGTCTCAGCAGGCGCGGATCCATACCGTCGCGCACCTACGCCCGTGCGACAGTCAGAATTTGCGAAAAAAAATAAAAAATACAATTATAGTCTGTTTCTCTTACATGCGGCGACAGTCAGAGTATCTGAGAAACTGTCTACTATTAAAATTTATTTTTATCGGTCGCGGTCATTTCTCTCATTTGTGAGTGTGAACGGTCAGTGTCAGCACTCCGGCGCTTGAAGCGCCATGTCCAATGTCCGTCTCAATGGTTTCGCCTTGATACACTACCAGTACAGTATGGCGATCAACCACGATCGAGTCCAGTGAAATTTGTCATTCATGCTGATCTAAAACTACTGAATGATCATTTCTATGTCCTTCTTCAGTTTTTCTGAAATCCCATGCATTACCATTGCTTGTGATCAGCCGTGATTCTAATGTCTACGAGTTCAACAAAGTTTCCTTTGGAAAGGACTCCAGTGGAGTCTCAGTTTGTCGCACAGGACAATACTCATGAGCATCGAGATCAGCATCCATAAGTCTGATGTTACCTTATATGGATGATTCCATAAACAGAACAGAGTTGAGTTTTGTCATCAACAAAAACAATTGTGGAACATAGCCGGCATGCAAGCCAGAAAGTGGGTCTCGAAGTCTTCTGAAGTTATTTCTGCATTCCCACAAGAATATCGTGCCACAATTAATAACAGCTAAGAACTCATCACTAAGATTCAGCTATTGGCTGGAGTAGCAATGAAAATGTTTTCACGATCCCAACGTCATATGTGTCATCTGGTTTACAAACCATGAAGCGAAATCCCAGAAGAAAGCTGCAAAGATTTCTGGTCCCTTGGTTTTCTCAGTCCGTTCATTATCGCAGCCAAGATTTGCTCCAAGAACAGTGGACCTGAAGTTATAACTGGAATGAAGAAGTACAGGATGAAATTGCTGAAAGAATTAAGCAGTGGTTTAAGCTGATTAATGGATCAATATGCTTCAAAGCATTTATGCAATTCAAGGAAATTTCAATACCTGGTTCGGGAATTCCATGTTAAATTTCACTTGACGAATTGATCTCACACACATCGCTTCGCAATTTGTGCGATATCGGTTGTTAGTGTGAAATTTAACCTGGAATTCCCTCGTGTGGCATTGAATTTTCCTATAGATAGTATTATTATTAATAAAAGTGTTATTATTATTAGTAGTAGTGGTATTGGTATTGGTATTGGTATTATTATTATTAGTAGTATTGGTATTGGTATTGGTATTGGTATTGGTATTGGTATTGGTATTGGTATTGGTATTGGTATTGGTATTGGTAGTGGTACACGCTCTGGACGAGTTGTGAGACCACCTCGGCGTTTAGACATTGTTGCCTAGTTCACTTCTACCTGGAGAGTTTAAGAATTTGTATTTGACAATGTGACAATTGAACTCGGAGATTATTGTACTTTCTGATCGTTAGTTCACCAACCCGAACTTTGGGGGGAGGTGTTGGATAATCGTGTTGTTCCGGTTTGACCAGTTGTACAAGTTTGCAATGCATGTTGGGTACACGTGGTGAAGAGTCGCCATCTTGAATTAAACAGAGTTGTTGTTTATATTTCGCGAGTAGTATTGTTACAGTATTGGTATCAGCATTAGTATTAGTATTAGTTTTAGTACAGGTATTATAGTTTTAGTACAGGTATTAGTTTCAGTATTAGTATTAGTATTAGTATTAGTATTAGTATTAGTATTAGTATTAATTAGTATTAGTATTAGTATTAGTATTAGTATTAGTAACATAAACTCATGGCTAAAACCAATCTTGAAATATTGATATTTACTTTATGAGGTGAAACTACAAATTAATGTAATCGTTCTTACTGATCTAAAACGCAAAATGATTTTCGTTGAATATGTTTTCTTCGTTGACAGGTTTCTACGATAGTACACCAAACTTCACTGTTGTTACAGCTGTGAAGGTAGGCTCTGCCAAACCTTGTCACAAGTATATGTAAATTGTATTTACTGAATAACAGTAACTCAATGTAAGAGCCCTTTAGTGTCATATGTACAGAGCTCTTGGTAAACTGGTTGTAAATGTATAAATTATCAAGGAAGTGTCTTATCACAAATTGAAGTCCATAACTTCAAGGGTAGTATCCCTTTTTCTGACTTATTGCTAAAACTTCTTCTACGATTAACCAGCTCATTAAGATCCATATCCTAAAATCCATGCACAAAATGCTGCCGCAACACTTTATCACCAACACGCATAAGTTTTGTCACATCTCTCCTATTCTTCAAGATCTTCACTGACTGCCTATTAAATTTCGTATTGATTTCAAGATTTTACTTTTAACTTTTAAATGTCGGCATGGCTGCGCTCCACCATACCTTAGTAATCTTATTACCGTCAATCCGAAATCTAACTACAATCACCGCTCTAATGATGTCCCTAAATGAAGACTCCGAAAGTTACGACTTCAGTAACTCTAGGCGGTAGAACATTTCAGTCAGCTGCCCCAAAAATGTGGAACAGTTTGCTTCCCTTTATGAGACAGACTTTTAAAACTGCTCTCGAAACATATCTTGAACGCATCTTTTTTAAATTAGCTTTCAATTTATAGTTTAGAATTTAAACACATCTTTTTAAAAGAATCCTTCAATTGTGTGAATCGATCGAACCTTTTACAGATAAACTTTTTAAACTGGATAATATCAAAGACAACTTGGAAGATATTCTTAAAAGCAACACTTTCATAACACCAAGTAGCCATCTTAAAATGTCGACAATGAAGTTAATAATTTATCATCATTACTAGTTATGCAGCTTCAGCTGCAGCCACAGTAAGTAGAGTCGGTGACTGCCACATGACACGGTTTGGTAATAGAAAAAGGAAATCAAAGACTAAAAACCATGAAAAGTATGATCAATCTTGCAGGGAATATAAATAAATGTTTATTTTATTAGGTCAACTGATGTTCAACTTTCCTCACGCCCCTTGGATAAGTGGGCAGTGCGTTACTTATGAAGGGATAAGCAAACTACTGAAGAACCAAAACCCTCACACAGCCGCTGGCACCTGTCCTCCACGCAATGTTTACCAAATTTCTTAAAGCACATCAAGTAGACGACTGGAAAATGGTCATGATCACTCCAGTCAACAAGAAATGTGATAATGGTTCTGCATCAAACTAGCACCCGATTTCCTGTATCTATAGTAACTTATATAACACATAGTCACCAGCTGCATGATGTCTCACCTAGAACGGCATAATATCGTATAGAATCTGGAGCATGCCATCATACAAGGACAACCCTGGGAAACACAACTGCTTTTGTTGACCACTACCTTATATTCAAACTTGGCTGCTGGGAACAGACTGACCTAATTAGTCGTGCAGAAGGCCACGACTTAAGGTTTCGGTGGCGATCTTCTCTTTTTTTCGGGTCGAGAATGTCCAAGCACTTCCGGAAAATATACCACATATAACATTACCATGTGCTCCTTTGCTTGTGGGATGCCGTATGACGTAAATGCGCGACCGCCGATAAGCGTCCGTCGAGACTGTCTTACTAAAGGTATATGTGTATCAAACTTTTTATACTAAACTGACCATGAGTTACTTTGCTTGTGGGATGTTTGACATCCAAATGACGTACTTGTCTTATTAGCGCAGTCGTCAGGGATGATACCTTCCACTCAGGAGACCCGAGTTCGAGTCCTGCTCGTAGCGGCAGAATCTTTTTGCCAGGTTTTTTTTCTTTTTTTCCTTTTTCTTTTCCTTCGCATTTTTAACTTTCACAAAATTATAACATAAGACAGCGATCTC
>JAOBYG010047003.1:0-12103 GCA_025403545.1 Epizoanthus stellaris | reverse complement strand
TGACTCCGGCTGCGACCTTTCATCTTAGGCTTTGGTGTCGCTCCTTTCGAATTTTGTTGTTTGGGCACAAATGCATTAACATTCTCTTGGTTCATTTCCTTTAATTGCTGGGTCGTTTTCTCATTAGCCCGACAAATGTCAACGCATTTTGCCAGCGTTAGTTTGCTTTCTTGTAAAAGTTTTTTACGAACACTGTTCTCTCTGATGCCCACAACGATGCGATCACGAATGAGATTGTCAGTCAACTCTCCATAATTACATGATTTGGCAAGTGAGCGTAATGATGCAAGGTAAGATTCAATGGACTCACCTGCCTCTTGATCTCGCTTATTGAAATGGTACTGCTCGTAGATCTTGTTGGTTGCTCCCACACAAAATTCCTCTAACTTCTGGAGAATGACATCAATGTCGGATTTCTGGGATTCGTCAGCGAATGCCAGTCCATCGTAGATTTCCAAGGCTTCTTGCCCGATGCATGTTAGAAGCGTGGCGGTGCGAAATTCTTTGGTTTCACTTTGGCACCTCGATGCAATTTTGTAGTTGTTCCGCATCAGCTTAAATCTTTTCCAATTTGCGATGCTGTTTCCCTTGAGCTCGAGCTTCGGGGGTAGAGGAATGTTTGGTCCAAAGTGAAAGGTTTGTTGCCTTTGTAGCTCAGCGGTCGAGCTGGCAGCGAGTTCTGAGTCGCTCATGTTTCACGTGGATGTCTCGAAGATTCTCTAGAGGGAATGTAGCTTACACTTCTGACACCATGTTAAGTTTTTGTGCTGAGAACTCTATAAACGTATAAGCCTTGAAGTATAAACTGCAAGGCCCACTGAACTGAACTCAACTGAACTGTGTCCTGCCATCTGAACCAAAAAGCATGGCCGCATTGGTTATGCATGTTCAACCGGAAGTAAGACTATGACAACGTCACACCGATTGTTACCCCTCTGGAGCTCACACACAGTTGGGGCCTGGTGAGAGGTAATCTTTGGCACCCAGGGTACCCTCCATGCTAACATCTGTACCCTTTGCACCTTCCTGTCACGTTATAGCCCTTGGGTCACAATATGGGCTATGCACACATCTGCTTTCATTTTGCATTGTTCAGCTTGTTGGTGAAACAGCCATTGGGCCTTGGAGATCGTTTCTTTCTTACGCCTTTGACACAGCACATGCACGCAGACAAGAATACAGGGTGGGTGATCTCTCACGCAGTTCCTTCACATGTGCAGACGAACTGAAATTCTTTATATCGTCAGGCGATGAACGTCGCAGAAGGGATGGTTGTTTCTTTCCGCAGAGTGAGTTTACTTCAGTACGAACGTCGTCTGTGACTTTCTCAAGCAGCATGTTCTTCATTTTTGCGTGAGACCATATTGCGTTTGTGGTGTAGGAGAGTTCCCCATACGCAAGCTGTCTCGCAATTTTCCCGGGAATACCGACAAGGGGAAGCGTTTTGGTGTAAGGAGCACTAACATTGTTGCCTGGATAGGTCACGTGGATCTGTGAATAAATCGGATATTATTAAAAATAATGTAGTTTCAACAAGAAAATTGAAAAAAGATGTGTCTATTACAACTCTCGCAGCTTTATTAAATAATTAATATACGTACTTCCACTTTGTTTGCTTCCATACCAGGCACAAATGATTTGGTGAACAGGAGCTGCTCGATGACAATGTTCTGGAAATAAATAAACTATTGTTTTATTGATGTTTTACAGCGGTTTGACAAGAAAAGTTTGTCTGTATAGAATACACTAGCCTGTAGCCTATATCATAGTTACACATAATTAAAGCTAATTATAAAAGAGGGCAAAAGTTTATTACGTCGCTGAACTGCGCTACCCAGCTCTTCTCATGATCGCCGGGTCTTGGTCTGGGTACTGTGCCTGTGGCTTGTTCAAGTGGGGTTTCAAACAGCAATCGCTTCAGGCAACTCTTTAGCTTTTTTTACTGGTTTTTGGACTGCGTCAGCAAGGGAGATCCCGAATGGCACCTTTTCTCCCTGACCTTTTTTATTGTCTGGAGTGACTTCGCTCGCTTGACAGCTCGTTCATATCTTTGTTGCAGTGACTCGATACTATGCTGTAATGTGAAGAGTTTTTCTATTTCTCTGTAGCAAGCAGAACAGATCCTAGAAGATAAACAGGGCTCTTCTAATATGACTATAGTGATAACTGCTCCGAGTTTCTTGGCGGCTCCTGAAGAGAAGATATTTCTTCGTCCTGTGACGCCCTTGTATGGTGAGTCCTTCGCCTTTACGGTTAGGCCCACGAAACACATGCGACAGACATCATTCGATGAAGATCTAACCGACTTGACAGGAGTTCGAATAGTTATTCGTCGAGTCATATGGCAACCGAATTCTACTTTCTAGATTACATTTTTTGCACAGTCAGCGCAGATTCCCGCGAAATGCCTTTGTCTGCAAACGTAAACATTCGTACTTTGTGTTACTTGAGATCACTATTAAATCACAACACACATATTTACTAATTGCTTGTTGTCGCGATAATGACAAGAATGTCATTCACAGTTGTCACGAGAGTGTCTGGAGGTGTAAGATGAGCGTTTGCATCAACAAAAGCCGCATTATTTCCATTGGATAAAAAATTGCAAAACACATGAAATTTGACCTCCAACAGAGATCCGAGCTGTCTATCATTTCTGCTATCATTTCTCGAAAGTAAAATTGCAAACACGACTCGCCTGATAACACTTTCCCAACTGATGTAGCCGTGTCCATTCCAACTCTCATGAAACTTATGTCATGTACGAAAGATCAAGGAATTTTGACATTGTTCTTGCAAACATTTTTTCACCTACAAAACTCTCAGTGACACTTGGAATGCAGCAGCAACGACTGTAAGAAATTGTGGATGCTATTTCTTGTTTTGCAAGTGAAGTAGAGGTTCGAGAGAAAAATGACAAAATCGAAGCAGGGACAACGTCATTACCAAGTTAGAAAAGGATTTAGAGAACGATGAGAGTTTGCTCAATCTAAAGAGACCGAGGTTAGGTGAAGCAGAAATTGAAAGTAGAGTATTTGATATTGAAATATAGAGGGCTAGGCTAGAATCATTGTGTGAGAGACCAGAGAAAGTCTGGGAAAAGTATAAAATTGATCGTGAGCAGTTTTTGATGTGTTTCAAGAACAGTCGAGAGCCCACAGAAGGAGATGGGGTGAAGAAGGGACTAGTTATATTGAATATGAAAAGAGAATCCAGTCCAAATAATGCGTCAGATTGCCAATGAGTACCTTCGGCAGCATGGGAAGTGTCCCCAATTTCAGGAGAGTTGGTCGTCATTTCCTGGAATGGCGCCTGATAGGTACCCCAGCCTTTCGACTGAGAAGCTGCAAGTGCTTGTATGTAGTTACAACTACATAAAACTGTCCTATGTTGAATGTCATATCGACACTGAATGGTGAGATTGCTCCATTACAACAGAATTTTCTGATCTCCTTGATCTGTTCTTCAGAGAATAACACAGTGACTTGTGCGTTCTTTATCGATTGTAACTGACCGTATGACGGACAACTTTTCTTCTAACTGCATTTGAAATTATGTTTTCCTTTTTTCTGAGAACAATTAAGTTTCTCGACGTATACCAGTACATCAAAACAGATAATTTGTTCCTACTATTAATACATGAAAAACAAAAAAGGCAGGGATCAAGAATGTTCAAACTGACATCGTTGGCATCACGGTATCTCCTCATTTTATGTGAAAACAAATGTAAGCTCATGTTGAAACCATTTACAGATCTGACCATTAACGAATTTTGTTATTAATTTGGTTTATATTCCAATGATCAACTGCACTTTCACTTGATTCTGTAAGGAAATTTTCGATTTGAAAAGTCAATAACGATTTAGTTTTGAGATCGATTTCAATTTCAAATATACAATGCAATTCCAATATAAATTGCATATCTCAAGTTAATTGTAAGTCCAATCTTAATTGCGACTTCTGTTGAAAAGTCAATTGTGATTTAAGTTGTCAATTGTAATTGCAATTTGACACTGAATTTCTTTTTTTGCAAAGTTGTAAATGGCATGGTCCAACGATATCACACAGAAAAATTTAATTTCACATTGCGTGGCCCAGAAATATCTATAACTTGCCATTGCATGATGCATTGCTTTGCGTCCTGTCATTCCTGGCTTCCAGCGCAGTAAAAATGGCAGCTGCCTCTGCTGCTGACTGGAAGGAGGATGCCAAACTCAAGGCAGACTTAGCAAATATTTGGCACAAAACTTTATTTTATGAAAAGGATTACCCTTCTTTGGCCAGATGCCTAAAATACTTTGTATCTTACTTTGTACAGTATCCCCACATCTGCTGTCGCAGATGCCATAACCAAAGGGCTGGATGGTCCCGGATTGTTATTGGGTTACAGAGCCCTGAATCAGACCTCAGAACTGAACATGATATTGAAGTTCCAAGACATCTTGTACATAGCATGCTCACGGAAATGTGTGGGCAAGAAGGAAAAGAAGACAAAACAGCCTTTTGCCTCTGAAGGACCGTTGTGGGTCATTTCATTGGACGGACATGATAAGCTGTGTGGCTATCAAAACTCGACTTTCCCTTTGGGCGTCTATGGTTGCTTAGATACGTTTTCCAGAAAGATCCTTTCTATTTTTAGCCATTCTAACTCTAGCCCTTTGATTATCCGAAAGACGTATCTGGAACAACAGAAAATCACACGAACTAACAAGAATTAAGCACATTTATCTTTTGATAGATCAACTCTTAAGTGCTTCCAGTTTCATCATCTCGCAGAAACAGTTGCAAGTGTGATTGGAACAAAATTGCTAATGCTAACATAAGAGAGATTTCCAGCACAAAAAAGGTATTCTCCATCTGGGGAGCTGTCATCCCTGGCCGCGGCAGTGGCTATTTCAGGGTCGTAAAGGTTGTACTTAGACCCTGAAGGTCCAACAACAACATCTTATCCAAATACACGTAGCTAAAATTTACCAAGCTTTGGGCGTTGTTGAGTACCTCTAGGTATTCTTCACTAGTGGAAGACACAGCCTTTCCCACAGTTGCTGGTTGTTTATCCACTTTAGCATAGTAAACCTTGTTATATTTGAAGTATTCTCCAAAGCCTGAAGAGGCCTTATTTGTGAAGCGTTGAGCAATGTTCCTAGCGCACTGCTGGCGACAGAGTGCATCTGCACCTGTTTACTCGTGTGGGTGTCAACATATTTCTTCAGGAAGTCCTCAATGCTTTTTTCCATTCTTCCTTGTGCTTCTTCACCATGAGGTCGCCTTTTATTGGGAAAGTGATACATGACATCATGCACGGAATGCGTTCCAGAATGCACAGCTTGCAAACTGCACATTTTCCACATATAGTGTCATGGACCCCGTCGTCTAAGTGGAGCTGGCTAGGTCAAAATACACCACGTTTACTGTCACATCTTTGGGGGCTTCACAAGCTTCCCTGCCATCAAGATTGATGCAGGTAAAAATTGTGGCTTGTGCGCGACTTGCGCTGGTTGACTTAGAGGCGCCAGTAGCAGGCTTAAAGTTGCCTGATTCGGCCTTTCTTTCACTGGTGAAACTGGCTCTGAGGCCACAACTCTTTTTTTCACTTCCTTGTCTTCTGGTGGCAGAAAAAGTACGAGGTATACTTTCTTGCCTTTCACCTGATCCATGTTCGTGTATGATTGCCCCCCAGTCAGATGCAAGAATATCATAGGAACCACGAGGAGTGTTATAGAAGCACTCACATTTTTCTTCAGTCAGTTCCTCAAAATCTTCACAAGGGATTCATACTTCTTAAGCCTTCCGCTTGCCGAGCTTGACATGTGCTGGATGCATAGGTCTGCAGGATCTTTATCCTGGCCATTACCGTGCTTCTTCTTGCCTCCTTTTTACTCCTGTGCTCGTCTTTCCAACTCAAGTCGCCTTTCGAATTCTTCCTATGTTTCGCTTTCTGTACTTCATTATGATAGAAATGCAAGTAAAAAACTGCCAGCTAACTTCAATCTCTTTCAGAATTTTTAACGAACACACAAGCTAACTTCACAGCTGTGTTTGTTTTAGCATCACAGTGAAGCGTGCTAAAGAAGCTGACTGGTTAGCATTATGGGATAGCATGATACTGGTACTCCTGGGCGACATGAAGCGAGATGGGCCATGCCATTTACAACTTTGCAGAAGAGGACATTCAGTGTCAAATTGCAAGTACAATTGATAACTTAAATCACAATTGACTTTGAAACTGAAGTCGCAATTAAGATTGAAGAAACTACAATTAACTTAAGATATGCAATTAAAATGTATATCGGAATTGCATTGTATATTTAAAATTGAAATTGATCTCAAAATTAAATCGTTTTTGAGTTTTGAAAGTGAATGTCCTTACAAAATCAAAGTCAAAGTGCAGTTGATATCTAAATGTAAATTAAATTAATAACAAAATTTGTTAAATGTTCAGCTTTGTAAACTATTTCGACATGAGTTTGCGTTTATTTTCACATAAAATGAGGTGATACCACTGGGCCGCCATACAGGTGAATGAAACTCAGATCTATCACAGGCAGATAGTAGATGTTTTGCGTGCTATCATCACTTAGAAACGGATATATTTCTAGCAATGGATACCTATCAGTCTTCCCCCCCCCACGCCCTCTTTAGCATGGAAGAAAGGAAGGAAGGTAAACCATATTGCAGGTAAATATCCCAAGGCGAAATGTCTGTTTTGGACATTGAGAGGAACATATTTCCTAAGTGTTGTAGTTGGCACATGCGGCAGTTTGTTATTGAACGAAGAGAGCACCCAGAGGTCTGGTAGTGCAGTTATTTCATATAAACAGTTGCAGGTACACAATGATGAAACATAATATGTTTTGATGAGGGTGGTGTTACATTTGTTACAACTGTTTTGTTCCCACAGGAAAAATCTTGTTTTAACCCCCCCAAAATCGTGGACTATTCACTAACTCTGTATAAAACAACTAAACTAAAAAAACATGGCCGCCAACGCATGAGGCCAAGTTCAATGCGCATCTTGAAGGTCACTCGACCCAGTCCTCTATATTACATCACTCCCTCCCTAGAGGAAGAACTGTCCTCAGTTCAAAAAACGCAACAGTGGAATGACTACATATTAATAACAAAATCTTTCAGTTTTGCCAGCAATCTAGTGTTACTGTGTGGGCAACCTTCGCATCCAGCGTTGTTGCACTATCTGGCTCACTTGGGTCTGCCATTGCTTCCGCTGCAGAATCACAAGGGCCAGTACCATTCGTTGTGGACCTATTAGCACCGCCAGGCGTCCTGGCATCTCCAAATCCATCCACTGACTGGGGTGCTACCACACTGGGCTGGTCTGGTCTGTGTTGTGTTCCGGCACTGCAGAGTCATCGTCACTGTCATCAATACTGCTATCCTTATCTCTCCTCATCAAATCCTCCTGTGACACACAATCATTGCCCATCCCCACCAGACGAGGTTGTCATACTGCAGGCTGGTCTGTTTGAGGAACTTTAGTGCAACAACGACCTACTCAGTTCACATGTCACACTTTTTTATCCTTCCGATTCTGTTCATGTATGATTCTCTCTATGACATCAGTAATGAACTTAACAATCACATAGGAATCCCGCCACATGTTTGTCAGCTTGCTAGAATGTCCTTTCTTGAGTGAAGCATTGTACAACCATACTCGGTTACCAAGCTTGAATGAATAAGGCTTCACATGCCGGTCATAATATTCCTACTGTCTCTTTTGAGCAACTTTGAGGCTCTGCCTAACATCCTCATATGCTCTTTCTTTGCACGTATGTAATTAAGAAACCCACTTCACTGACCCTTGCTATGGTTCAGCTTCAGGGCGTCCAAACATGACGTCTACAGGAAGTGAAACTTCAAAGACAAACATTGAGAAGAATGGTGTGTAACTAGTGGACGAGTGCACGGAGGATCTGTAACAACAATTGTGGGCGATAAGAGTTTCCGAGACATAGCAGCGTAATATGCTTCCCAGGTCCTTGTTGAACTCCTCAACTCCTCCGCTACTTTTGGCATGGTCTGCAGACGCTCTAGTAGCATGATCAGGTCAGATTGTCATAGGAGGGTTAGGGCCAAATAAACAAAGATCTCATTTTGCTGTAAATTTTGCAGTTTATTTAATCGAAAACGGTCCATCCTATCAAAAGTTATGAATTTTCAAAGACATTTATTTTGCTGTATTATTCAGATCAAATATGCACATATGATCTCTTATATTGCTGCATAAATAAATGGTACCAGAGAAAGCTCACAGCTCATATCTCAGCACAGAGTGAATGATGAATCAATGAATCGATCTCATCTTCATTCGTTGGATACGAGGTGGTAACTCAGTCTGTCTGTAGGGTGAACTTGATTCCTGAAAGATAATCTTGAAATCGACAGCAGGCCCAGGTTGCGGCTAGCCTTTCTTTTTCAATCTGTGCATAACACCGTTCTGTTGGCGTAAGAGATCGCGATGCATACACAACTGGTCGCTACTATCCATCTACGCCTTTCTATGTGAGTACAGCTGCGAGTCCATGTGAAGAACTATCTGCTGTGACCTTTATGGCACAAGTTGGGTCACACAATGGTAGTATTGGCTCTGTACTGAGCATGTTTTTAATCTTCTGAAATGCGCATGCTTGGGCAGGCCCCCACAGCCAATCACTCTTGGTACTTGTCCATGCTTGTCACAGTTGAGACAAGTGGCATTCCTGGCTGGACAAACCTGACCGTTATGGTATGCATTTCCACAAAAATAACATTTTTTTGTGGGCTCTCTGTGTTTGCCTGTGTGAGAGTCCTGGGAATTCTGGCGATCTGTTGGTTTCCATGATTTCTTGAAATGTGTTTCTTTGTTTGCACATGGTTGACATCTTTCTCAACCTCAGGTTCTGCTTTAGTTTTCATTGACTGCAGGCGTGCATTTGTGGCTTCAAACGATCGTGTGATTTCGAGACATTTCTCTAATGTCAGTTCTTTCTCATAAAGGAATTTTTTCCTCGTGGCTATTCATGGACGCCTGAGTTGGTCAGATCACCAAAGTCACAGTTCTTTGCCAGGCGCAACAGGGCACTATAAAATCGTCGATGCTTTCAGTGTTAGTTTGAGTGTGTGTGTTGAAGAGATAGCGTTCGTAGGTTTGGTTGGCAACTCCTCTACAGAAGTCGGTCATTTTCTGCAGAACAATGTCTATGTCCTGTTTATCCTCTGGACGATCGAATGATAAACTGTTGAAAACGTTTTATCCTGACGGTGAAAAACATGTGAGAAATGTTGCCGTTTGTCGGGACTTTGGGTGATCAATTAGATATTTCGTAATTGTTCCTAATTTGTTAGAACATATCCCAAGTTGACGCTCTACTGGAATCATCTGTGAGTTCAAGTTTATCTGGGAATGGAACATGTTGCAAAACCGGCGGTGGTTGTGCTTGTGCTTGAGCGACTGGCACATTTTCGCCATTTACCGGTTCTCCGGTTGGCATCTTTCAACTAGGGCTCTGAAGATGAGCGATGCAGTGGATTGTTAAACTTCTGGCACCGTGTTGTGGTCTTTAACACAACTTAGAAACAAGGATTCACATGGATACAACTACTCGTTTTCTTGGCATCCAACATGGCCGGACTTACAAGATACTGGACCCCAGGCCCCCACTGGTATAGCTCACACTACACTCTCAACTGACATACCCTTCTTTGAGTACACAACAAAGTCGCACCATTCGGCACCTGTGACACCCATTTGTCGTTGCACTTGGGCATAATATGCATGTGTTTTTTTCAGTTTGCAATTTTCTCCATCTCTATAACAGAAAAATTGTGAGTCGGAGCAAGTGCTCAGAGGCCTAACTAAAAATTTGGTTTCTGGGCACTTGACCTCGACTAAACCAAATGGTTTCAAACAACCAGGATCAATCTGGTGAACATCCAAGGACTGGCAAATCTTGTGAAATAACAAAACCACTCTTGAAAATGTACAAAGGCATCCTTTTACTGTTCATATACTTCTGACAACTGTCAATTGCCACTGGCTCATACTTATTTCCATGGGCAGTATATCGGGACCGAAATGGTTTGGGATGCATTAGGTCATTTGCAAATTTTTTGTGGTTCCTCTGTCTATGTGGTATCAGATGAAACCTTGATTCAGTGAACCGATACTGCGGTTCTGCTCTCCACCTGTCTGAGGCAAACTGGTTTCTTGTTGAGTTTTGTTTACATAATCTTCATCAACACACAAGGAATTGATCACGTTTTTCTCCACATTTCCAACATTATCAGGCAAAACAAACTCTGCAAATTCTTTGAAAGGAAGTCGGGGATAAGTTAGAGGCAAAGTGTTTTGATTTGTTTGGGGAACTGTGTCAATGTTCAGATGCACCACAAAATTTGATTCTATATGTGACAGCTGGTAGCTTGCAAATGAGCCAATTGAAGCTTTTGCAAATTTTGTCTGTTTAAGTTCTGTCTCTTTTGCAACACATCCAATTGCCGCAAGGCCCATTTGGGGGTTTATTGCCCTCAGGGCCTCCTTGTACTTCTGTTCCTCAGTAGAGCGATAAGTTGGGCGTTTTCTTGCTTCATAAAGCAGATACTCGACCCCTTGGTTATAATTTGGTGTTTCCTCCAGTTTGGTTTTAGTCACCACCACATCCATGACTGGCTGGGGATATATTGTATTCCCCCTTCCCTTTCTGTGCCATGAGTGCAATTTAGATGTGCAGGCAACATCTGGATTTGTAAGGTCATCTTCTAGATCATTTGTCCTCTTGCAGTCAAACAAACTAAATTTGCAGACTAAAAACATCAGGGCAAGGGAACGAGTTTCTCGAGCTTCTGTTTCATGTAAGTTAGGTTTGGGTCTGGATAAACCACATCTTTGTCTTTTCCTTTTTCGATATACTCAATAATGCTGAAATAATACGAGAAATATTTCTTTATATATTTTCAAAACTGAAAAAATGCCAAGACATTAATGTTTGCATCACTTAACTTACCGTTTTAGTAGTAGTGCTTTTGTCCTCAATCCTTTTAACGAATCTCCGCGACACTGAAGCCAGAACCTCCGAGCACTGTTACCAAACTCTGAAGGCTTTCATCCATTGAAAGAAGCACCGGGAATATCGTCTTCACAAAGCGAAACACTCGAAAGATCTGCAGATGCCATAGCTAGCTGGAAAATGGACGCCAAGGGACTTTTGTTTATCCCTCGCAAGCCTTGCTTTCATGCAATCGGACCCAGCTTTCTCCGTGCGTCCGCCATTTATGAATATGGTGTATGGTGCCACTAATTGAGTTATAAAGTTCTTTAAACATAGACTTTTCCCCCTTTCCTTCAATTGTGGCCAATACTTTATTGATCTCGGTAATAATATCTTTCTTAACAGAAAGAAGACTCTCGCTGTCCTCACTTGGCACGACTTGGAGCCCAACATTCTTAAGAGGCTGTTCGCCTAAGAACCGACCACTCAACTTTCCGTTCAAAAATTGATATCTCTAATATTTTGTCCACAAGTTAAGTAGCCTATCCTCATAACTGAACTGCATTTAGTTTGCTTTAATTCTGTCACTGAGGAAAATTATAGGTCTCTGAACGTCATGGGGTCAAAATGGCCTCTTGGTGGCTCTGTCATAGCCAAAAAGCTGTCAAGTTGGCGTCCTCCCTATTCACCTATTCACCTATTCATTATTATATTTGCTGATTTTCACATAAGCTTGTTCAAATGGATCAGTTTGTATGATTCATATATCCAGATAATTTATTATGAGCTTACTTGATGCCCAAACAGGTTGAAAATTCAAACGACTTTTGTCTAGATCCAAAACACAGTCTACGAACCCATCAAAATTTGCGATTTCTCAATTAGGGCACCAGATTCCAACAACCACTGCATATGTTCACAACAACTAAAGGATGTACCACAAACCTATGAAACACGGCGAATAATTGAAGGTTCAAACTCACCCAAAGTTGCAATTCACATCACCTCACACCATCTGTTGTTATTCTGCGAGATAATAATAATAATAATAATAATAATAATTTTAAAATTTATATTGCGCAGTCTGCATAAAAATGATCGACTGCGCATTACAATAC
>JAOBYG010046892.1:0-12104 GCA_025403545.1 Epizoanthus stellaris | reverse complement strand
TTCGGATTCACACAGGAAGCAAACCTTATGAGTGTCAGTACTGTGGAAAGGCATTCACTGAAAAGAGTGGTCTGACCAGTCACCTTCGGATTCACACAGGAAGCAAACCTTATGAGTGTCAGTACTGTGGAAAGGCATTCACTGAAAAGAGTGGTCTGACCTGTCACCTTCGGATTTGTACAGGAAGCAAACCTTACGAGTGTCAGTACTGTGGAAAGGCATTCACTGTAAAGACCAGTCACCATTGGATTCACACAAGAAACAAACCTTAGGAGTTGTATAAGTGTTGTACTCCGAGACTGCAATCCGATTTTTTACTGCCTGTTTTACAAGTAATTTGCAGAAGTCTTATGAAATTTCAAACCATGTGGTGGTGGTGGTGGTGGTGTTGTTGTTGTTGTAGAAGTGTAGTCCATTTTGGTTGGTTCTAGAACTGTACTGTGTTGTGTGCTGTGCTGTGTCAAATGCATGTGCATTTCTGTTCTGTTATGCGTGCTGTGTGCACCAGTGACTGTTGTGTTTTTTTTTCGGTGAAGGTGTGGGATGTATGAAATCGTGCTGTGCTTGGGAGTCTGTTTCTGGGCGAGTTTGTGTGCATGGGTATGGGGCTGGTGGTTGGCGGGCTGTATTCGAACAAATATGCATAATCTTCATTTGTGTGGTCTATAACTTCTAGCTTTATGTCGTACCGCCTAGGTACATGTGGTTGCTACATTCTACTGCCACAATTGCTGTAGGAGGAACTGGGTCGTGTGGTCCAACTATGCAATGGTCCCCTTCTTCTGGCTACTGACGTTAAAGGGTTGGGTGGGTGCGTGAAGTTCAAGAGGCATCTGCACCCAAAGACGAATCATTCCTGGCAGATCTAAGTTCATGACACGCTTCATAGATTACAGGATTCGATCCCTGCACCTGAAACAGGGGCTTGACCATCTGACTGATTCTGAAGAATGCACTCAATGGCAGATGCACTTTCACGAAAGTGTGACATTATGGAATTCGATTCTAGCATTCTACTCATTTTGTAGAAAGAAAGTGAATGGATTATGTGGACCTAGAAATGTATCTAGGACCTAACCCGATATTAAAATGTACAGTGGTGGCTTGTGTCGTACTTTACTGTGTTATGTGATCACATAATCAACCACTGACTATCAGAATAAACATAAACCCAAAGTGATAAGAGGTATAACGATAGATCTGATATATGCCATTTTGGATAAAGGAAAGTTTTTTATAGCCATGTAATTATATAGTATAAACTTAGGAGACAATCTATACTATATAGATATAGGTGTACCCAAGAATTGCGATCCTCAACATCACGAGTCTCCACTGACATGCACCGCTGTCTTCTTCAAACTAAGAGAGTGCCACTGTCTATAAAAACGAAAAAATTGATTTCACGTGCACCAAATGGAATGTACACTAAGAGGTCAAAGATAATTTAAAAGTATCATCAATTGACTGAGATGTTCAGATTGTGCATATAAACATAAATTTTAAATGGTGACACTGACGGAGTGTAGGTGTATTTCTCAAAATAAAATCAGAAACAAAGTCAAACTTTTTTCTGCTCGTGCAATGTTCCTTGAAACTTTTTCACTTCTCCCCCCCCTCCTAAAATTGATTTTCCAGCGCATGACAGTGTTATCAATGGATCGACAGACACTTGCCAATATTACGCCACCCGATTATCGGGAAAGCTCCTGACCACTGGAATTTGTTTATAAGATTTTATTGTTATTAATTCCCTACATGCTACTTACGATTAAACTTAAATATATTGTTTGACACAGAAAGCCAAACTAATACGATTGGGTGAGTACAAAACTCTCCTAATGTCTAAACAGTAAAAATAACAATTTCTATACATGTATTTGATTATACATATTGCCGTACCTCATCGAACGACAGTTTAGCTATCGTGACATCAATACCAACACTGTCCACATCATCAGGGAAGGTGTCAGCCATACAACACTTACCGGAAGCATCTACCTGTCATCATTGTGTACTTTACACCACAAGCAGTCCTAATGGGCTTTTGCACTGTTAAGCCCCATTATCATTAGCAGAAATTTGTAATCTCCGCCTAAAACGTCCAAGTTGGTGTTCTTCACCATCAATGTCAATTTGTCCTCTTCATTTGAGTTGGTTAATCTGGTTGAAGATGGTTTGAAATGATGTGGAGAGAATTTCATATTCTTTAGAACTAATCACAACGGTGATTGTTTTGTTTCCCTTTGACGACATAATGCTCTCTTTGGTATATAAATGAGCAAATAGAAGCATCATATAAAATTCTTTATTCTCGACATGCGAACTTCATCCCTGCAAATTTTTATGGCGCTTCCTTTACTTCAGGTGACTCCCTTTAGGGGCTTTTCAGCACCATGTAAATATAATCACAAACAATAACCAAATCGAACATAAATGGGTTAAAAAGCCCATCTGTTAGGGACACAGAGGACAGAGGACTCCAATGTCTTGAAATATATGCAATAACATTGATTGAAGAATCCTACGTGTCGGCATACTGGGTCGTCAAAAGTCGGAGTTGTGACAAAATAGTCACGCATAAATGTTTAATGCAAATTGAGCATTTTAAGGGTACTTAACTCACTAAAGCCACTCGTATTTATCTAATTGATGCTATGGTGATACAGAGGACTCTCATACCTTGAAAATGATGCAATGAAATTATTGGGAAAGTCCTGCATGTTTTCAAACGGGGTTGTCAAAAATTGGAGTTGCGATAAAATGCAGTCACGCATAAATATTTTTAGGCCAATTGAGCATTTGAGGGAGACTTAACTAACTAAAGCCTGCCATATTTCTCTAATTGAAGCTATTCTAACGTAAAGGACTCTCATACCTTGGAATTTATGCGATACAATTGTTGGAAAAACACTGTGTCTTTGCAAACCAGGTCGTCAAAAGTAGGGGTTGCGACTAAATGCAGCATAAATTAATATTTTAGGCAAATTGAGCATTTGAGGGGCACTTTTAAGTGTTATGCAAGTATGCACGATATTTCCAGCAGTTTTATCACGTAAATGTCACAGTATGAGTCCTCTTCGTCAGCATTACTTTAATTAGAGAAACGCGAGAGGTTTTAGTGAGTTACGTGTCCCTGAACTGCTCGATTTTCGTAAAAATAAAATATTTATGTATGGCTGCATTGTGTCACAACCCCGACATTTGACGACCTGGTACGCAAACATGCAGAATTTCAGTTCTTTAGAATACTATAGACCATACACTTCGGATAACAAGCCCAAACCTTATTTTTGTTCAAAGGGCTTCTTCCTTCAATTTTATATGGTATGGGTCTTCATGCCGATGGCTTATTTCAGGGAGGGGGTATATTGGATGTTTACCTGACCGTAGTTTTTTTATAATTAAATAAAATTATTTTAACAGATATACAATATTAATATGTATGTGATAGTTACCAGTGGTACCAGCGATCACAAGCGTCACACTGAACCCAATGGATTATGTCACTGGTGGTCTTCCCCTTCTTCCCCTTGGGCTCATAGAACCCACAACATTTACACAAATCGGATAAATTGGGTTTGCTCCCTGCAATTTAAAAGGTTAAAACAAGCATCTGTATATATAAATTATTACAGTACAGCTTCATATATGTGTACTGAATTGGGTGTGGAAAAGGTGAAACAGAATTTGAAATCACTAAATTATTTTCAGTGGCAGTGACCATATACACCAGAACGTGGTGTTGTTTGATTGAGGATATCTTATGTCGAATATGTAATAATATGTTAGAAGACATTTTATGGCACTCAAGAAACCCCCGGGTACTCTAACCACGTATATCTCCTCCCCTTGTCTAGTATCTGGCTGCTGTCTTTCCTGAGTTATCATGAAACGTCTCAGCTTGATTATATTGATCTGTCAAAACTCCTCGGTACATTGTGGTTGGAAACTAACATCAATGCTATCTGGCCGTTGTTTTTGGACCCACTCTAACCCCCTTCCCCCGTAAACAGTAATAACAAAATTTTACATATCTCATACATATATATAGTACATAGTTACCTTGCTCAAGTGTTTTCACTACTTCGGGGTCTAAGTGCATCTTCTTCATCGTAATGCACTTTTTCGGCGTATACTTCCGCTTATTTGGACTATAAAATCTCTGTTGCGTTGAGCCCGGTTTCGCATTTTCACTTGTTTGTATTGGAGATTCATTACAACCATAAATAACAATCCCAGAAATGATAGGTGATTTTATTAACTGTATTTTTTATAGCTGCGATGGAAAAACAAAATGTTTACCTCCTAATTGATGGTGTTGTACTGCGAGGCGAATATCTTTTGGCTTAACTGCGCTTATGCCCTTCTCGGTGCATACATCATTATACATCGATGCTCTGATTGCGAGAGCTTCGCCCTTTTCCACATCAGTTTTTAGAAACCGGTTCACCTGTGTCGAACAAACAAAAAATACTACTACTTTTTGTGTGTGTTATATTTAAGCAACATTAAACGACTCCGTTTGTCTTTAGGATTTTGCAGAATAAACACGAAACTGCTGAACAGGAAAACAAAGTTTAAGAATAAAACAATTAATATGAACGATCAGTTTTTCATGTGCTAGTCAATCAGGGAACACTTTACGTCTACTCTATTTTGTTATAATAAATTATCATATGGTTGCCACGTAACGTATAATGTGGTGTTTGATGCCACAGAAAAAAACATTTCACTTGCTCTAGTACGTGACTGTTGTAACACTGCTTTATTATTTCAAGAAGTATATGATAAATATGATATTCTAACGTGTCTAAAATGCAGCATCACGGGTTTGGCGGCATTGATGAGTATGTCACACACACATGTAGTTTAAACAACCTGATAACCAGTTATGATGGGATAACCAGTGATAACCAGTTACTCTCATTTTGATTTTCATTTGATGTTAATTAATCTGAGGTTCCCTCCTATTTAAAAAATAGGCATAGATCAGCAGCAAAACAAAGCTAGAGAGTGGAGGTATATAATGCTACTTTCATATTGCTTTCTCAAACCAATAAGTTACTATATTGCGGGAAGGGGCCTGCACAGTAGTAGCAGTAGTGTTAATATTATTAGTAGTAGAAGTAGTAGTAGTCAGTGTTAGTATCAGTATTAGTATTAGTGTTATTATTATTAGTAGTATTAAGTGGAACTAATTTTGGTGTGTAATCAGGTTATAGAATTGGCAAAAGTTTCCTATTTTTATTTGCAAAATCGAACAAGTAAATAACTTACCTCTTTCTTGTTCGAGCAATCTTGAACTACTTCAACTAGGGATGATTGCAGTTCTTCCAAGAATTTTTCTTTGTCAGGGGGTGTGCAAGATTTTCTTTGGCTTGGGCTAATTCCCGAACGGCAAGCCTCTGCGAGATTCAATTGTTTCTCCTTCACATATGGAGCTAGATTGCTCCTGAAATATGTTATAATTTCAGCATCATTTGTTGCGTTGGTCAGTTTTCCCATCTGTATAGAAATGCTGGAAATTATTAATCCGTCAAATTAAGCGCCATCTCACACTCTGTTCAGTAACTAACAAGCCCACAAAATATTTTGCTCCAAATCTGCCGGTCAATGCTTAATCGTATTGTTATATTTATAAATAGCCAGGGAGTTTGTGATTTAGCAAACTTGCGCATTGTTCACGGATATAGCTTACATTTACACTCTATCCGTTTTGACTGTATATATTTAATACCGTATACTTCCGATGTAATCCCCCCTCGATTATATGCGAAAGTACTTCTGAACATATACATAACCGAAAATAGGCCTGTTTACACATATTTGTACTTGACTTCTGATGTTCATTTTTTAAGTCTTCAAATTTCCTGTAATCGAAGGCTCTATATAAACTAAGCCATGGGTATATTAAATGTATATTATTCACCTGTCTGGCAGCGTAGAGAGATGCCCCCCACATCTTTATTGTGCGGCTAGCATCTGGGCTTCCACCCAATTCCTCTCTTGCAATGTCCATGCAGTCTGCAAGCTCTCTCATACCCCTTTCGGAATGGAGGAACTGCCCAATTGTAATTACATTTCCGACAGTAGAGCTGCATCCTTCTAGAAACCTTTTGAATTTCACCTCCCATTTCTCGTCACGAATGTACGTTTTTCTTGGTGGTACAGATATTAATAAAATCCTATTCATGAACCTGTAAATAGAAAAAACCTTAAGTTATATACATGCGATTGTTTTAAAACACTGACACATTCTTACACATGTGCAAATAAAACGTGTCAAATGAAAACCAGGATAAACTGAACTTGTCGCAAGGGAAAGTTGCTCATCTTTACCTAATTTGACAGGAAAGAATAACTGCAAGACTGCTGTTTTTATAACGTTTTTTGGTAATGGAACGTCGAACCCGTACGCGTTTCGTTTCTGGTAAATATGTTAGAACAACTCAATGGTATTTGTAAAAATGTTAGTTTTTCGCACATCAAGATATCACTTATCCCAAAAGTATGAGATTTAGTTCAGTATTTGATGTTTTGTTCTCTGCCACCGAGAGACCTGAGCAACCTACGGGTATCCTTACTATGACAGACCAGAAAAAGTTTTTCCATCCAGTCCCTTACTTTAGGGTAGTTTTAATCATTTATTTTTCTTACCTACTCCTGTCGGGGTGGCTCAACCAAGCCACCACGTGGTGGTTCGCAGTACAGATTGGAGAACACTTTGGTAATAACTCTGACCGGCACGTTGCACTTGTCCCATCCGAAAAGAAGCGCTTCGCAGCTTTACCGATTTCAACTGGATCTGCCAATTACACCAGACTTTATCAGTTTCTTTTAGCGACTTATTTGATAGCCTACCAGCAGACCATTATTTTAACACAATATCCCATAATTTCACTGATCACTGCACATTGTAATTTTAACGAAAAAATACCATGCATTGAGCCCTAAATGCCAATATAAGTCAGAAAATGTGCCAGTCCAAAAATGCAAAACTAGTGCGACATTATTACTGGTTTTTTTTAATATGGCATTCCCCCAGAGTTAGAATGCAATATTAATAATTTATTGGCTATATATGCTTCTTTTTGTTAGATCATCTCTGTAAAAACAACGAGGCTTAAAATTTCAAGAAATTAAGAACAATTATTAAAGAACAACTTCAGACTGATGTTTAGAAAAATATAGTCGATCTGTATGTTTTCAAATTAAGTACCGAAACTTCGACTAACTAGCGCTATAACACAATATTTTCCCATCAAAACTGATTCTTCCCGGACTCGCTTTGAAGAGTATAAAATATTTTGTGAATCCGCAGCATAATGATCCTGGAGGGGAGAGCTAAAAAGCAAGAGACATATTAAAATTCCTTGTTTAGCTCGATAATGGGATCGACATTCCTCTTGCCGTGATAATAGCCTAAGGCTAGTGATAAAAAACCTATCATCAACTATAAGCCAAGTAGAATGAATACTATTTATTGAATCAAGTTATTGCTTGACTTGCAGTCTTACGAAAAATATTTAGTACTTTTTGTCATGTAATCGCAATAAACACTTCACTCACCTCTTCAAAATTCGCGTAAATCACAGCCATCGAGGTAATGTAGAATTGTGCCATGAGATTTTCTCTGTTTTGATGTTCTTAATTTTTTTTCTCTCCAACATTTCGTCTACAATTGATTGGTCATTTATGAGTTGCTTCACTGTTTCTTCAACTTGATAATCGATTTGCATATCATTTTCTAATGTGCCTGCTAGAAAATGGCACATAATGTTATAATTTTTGGAGTTCAATGGCGTTTGTACTCTACAAGCCATGTCAGGATTTGCGATTTCTTTATGTTCTTTCTCTGTTAAGTGACTTATCCAAATAAATTTGTAGTTTTCCAAGTCGGTTTCTTCCCCGTTCTCATTTACCGCTAGGTGTCTGTTTAAAACCCAGACTGCTCTGCCTTCCCCGTTAACGTTTTTGCCTATATTGCTTACGGCTGTGAAAACGTTGTTGCTGTTGTGAGGTGGTTTTTCATCGATTTGTTTCTGGATAAGTTTGTCCAAAGTTAAACCACTATTGAATGAGATTGAAAATCTCAATAGATCGTCGTCGGTGTTGTAATTTAAGTCATTTTCTAATCCCTGTGAATTTTTAAAATGTTTCATAGGCACGTAGAAGTCCCTGTGAAGAAAAAAAGAAGATGCAATGGTTGAGTGTGTGTGCGTGTGGAAGTGTGCACGTCTGAGTTCTTCATCGTTAAACATTTTCAGCAATAAGTTTCAATGGACTTGGTGGGCCATGATGCACACACTCTTTCGGGAATCAGTATTTTGAAACATTGCTACTAACCCACTTATTATTTTCACCAAGTTAGAAGTTAAAATTCCAAAAACCCTGTTGAGTTATCAGTGTTAACGTTTACAAACGATTCCTCACACAACAAGTGTTGCCATAGCAACAGTGTAATATGATGCCAAAAAAATGTCATCAAACAATGTCATTAGTAAAATCTATCTTTGGGCCAAATTTAAGCATGAATTGTCTAATACTACTTCAGCTACTTCTTGTAAATTTAAAATGCCAGGAAATGTCTTGTTCACTGCATAATCAGGGACCAAGTCACGTGACATGTTCCCTGATTATACTGTCCCAGATATATGCTGTAACTGAAAACGACCCCCGTCTCGAAGTGGATGGGACGAAGCGCCCTAATGTATATGGCGCCACGGACCCCTCGAGAGAACCAGTTACTGTCCCTGACCAAAATCTGGACCTCATCAATGTGTACAGTATGCATACACTATTTTCAATCGTATTAGCGCCACATGTTGAGCTCTTGTCGCTATCATCACTACTTCTGCTCTTCGGTTCCCACAAGATATCTTTCTTAAGAGTCATATCGTTGCTTTTCAGATGTATGTAGTTAATGGAGTCTTCATCTATAAACTGTATATACTTTTCGCATTCGGTTTTGGGGTTTGGTTCACTGTTACATCTGCCAACTGCGAACAGGAAAACTGCTTTTGCACTCTTTGGTGTCATATCTGTTAGGTCTCCACTTGTCTCGTTGCAATTGGCATCTGTGGAATTATCAGAATCTGGTATTAAAAGATTAATGTACATATAAGATAAAGAAATTTTTATCACTATGGTTGAAGTCTTCAGAAATAAAATACACTATACAACACAATATTTAGCATAGAGTTAAAACAATTACATAATTGCAAGGTACATGTTAAAAGGAACATGAAAATCAGAATATACTGTAAAATTTAAGACGTAATTTAAGGGTAATTTAAGATGCTGCTCGTAATCATAATTTAATTTCATAAAAAAACTGACTCAGGGGGCTTGTTCATAAGCAGTCTTTATTTTGTCACAAAAATGTAAATCAGTGTATACATGGTAAAGAAATAAATTGAAGCCCAAGCTTTTCAAATGCAGAAACACACAAGCTTCCCCAAAATAAGTCGAAGACTTATATTCAGTTTGAGTGTTACAAACTAAGATTAAACACCTGGTTTTAATTCCCCTGCTCTCCAATAACCACCCCTCCTAGTGCCATAATCGTGGAAAGGAAAGAAAAACATCTAATATTCAAGTCATAAAATTGTAAGATTCTTTTTTTTAAACATTACACAACTCAAGGTATATCTATATGGCACATACTTTGTAACTTTGTCTTTTATCCCTGTAACTAAATTCATGTTTGACGTCAACTAGTGTGTTGTGTCGTCCATGTTAAAAATCCGTGGTGAAAAATAAACACAACATGCCTTTTCATTTTATATTACAAGGCTGATTCCATCATAATTTTCATACTAGTAGACGAATTCCGGCGTAGTTCATATAGAGTTATTTCCGACGATGCATTAATAATCCGTAGGCGCAAATAACGTACCAATTTTTTTATACACTTGGCGATAATAATCACAATCCCAACTGCCACCAAGATAAAGATGACTATAGCGTATTCTGTCAGTATCAGTTTTTCCCTTGCGATAAACCGTACTTTGTGGGGGAGGGTCGCATGCATCGATCCATCCATTGTTATGAGATCTGTCAGGAGAGTAGTCTTGTCACACGTTCACATTTCCTTGAAACTTCCCAAATCCGTCGTGACCCCAATGTTCGTAGTGGGAATTCTGGTCGAAGTGGGGGTAAAATTCCCTTGACGTGTTCCATTGCAAATGTACGTGCATTCATCGCACATCAGAATTACATTTGTCGACTCAATCGAAGCACGCAAGTTCTTCATTACAACACACGTACAGTTTAAAGATGGGTTTTCCGTCAAATCTATCACTTTCCAGGTGATCAGTGATATGTTGGGACAATGTAGATCGTTTCCCCTCAGGTACAGCATTCCGTACGGCTTCGATTTGCTGGCAGCGTGCAAGGCAAACTTCAACAAAATGTCATCTGTCAATTTGAGATCAGAACAGTCCATGATACGCCAAATCGTATAACAGGAGCACTGTTGAAGACAAGGTTCTGAAGAACTTGAGGTCAAATTATGCACAAATACAAACACCAAAACCAGCACAGCCACATGTGAACGAATCATAGTTCTTGTATCTCGCCAAAAAAACCCCGAAACACGAACATGATTTAGCGCTAGCGCATACAGCATCATATTTCTGGTCGTCATATGTTTACAAAACCAATTATTATACCCTTCGTTTCTCTCTCTTTATTTTTTATTGACACTGATTACAATATGGAACACCGAGAACAAAAATTCGTTGCAAAAAAAAATAGACCAGTGGAGAAAAAAAAGGGAAAGAAATCGTCATGGTGTTCACATACAAATATTGGAGTCAAATCACACAAAATCACAAGCTTTATTTCAGTCTTCTTAGACATGGAGATTATGATTATTTCACGGTAAGTTCTTTACTTATGATAGAGTAAGTTTGTCCGTTGGAATCGCAGCACGATCAATCAAAACAGGCCTGTCTGTGGCCGTGGCCAATTTTGATAATGGCATATTCCCAAAGTGTATGATCTCCTTGTTAGGGCAATTCATAGATTCAGTGTTTCTTGCCCCAAAAGCGTGCTGTTCAGTCCCTCGGTCTCCTGGGGTCTTGAATCCGTCAACGTTTCCCTTGACTGGCGCATTCCCAAAGCGTACAAACTCCTTGTTAGAACATTTCATTGGGTCAATGTTTCTTGCCCCAAAAGCGTTCCTTGCAACCACTGCAGTCTTTGTGTCTCCTTGGGCATTGATTCGAATTCTATCAAAGTTTCCCTCGTTGCCTGTTGGTTGACCTCGATTCTCAGATATGATATCCAAGGTAGTTTTCACAGTCTCGTCAATCTGACTCATCTGAGACTTAAGATCAAGCCGTTCTTCAAGGGAAAGCGTTACTCCAGTCTTTGTAGGGAAAACTCTTTCCAGTTACAGGATCAGCGCCATACAATCTCACATGGACCTTCAAATAATACTGACATTGATAGCACGATTTCCCAGTTTCAATAAGTGACTCATACTCCTAGTTTTGTCTTTGATCCTACTGCTGGTTACGACAACTATGAATGAAAGTTATCTGTCCCCTCCTCATTATATAGCTTAATTTGAGAGGGAGGAGTCACGTCATTTTGATTGACACATTTCTCAATTTGCTCATTAGTATGCATGTCATACATTCCACAATTTGCTCAGTAGTATGCATGCCACACATTCCATGCATTCCACACATTCCTAACATTCCACAATTTGCTCGAGGGGGTATACTACTGACAACATTTAACAAAAATGTTATAAATGGTTTTGTCTCAAATTACGTCATCCGATTGCTGACGCCATACCATAGACAGCTTCATTTCTCGGCCTGTGTAGCAGATTTCTGACTAAAGTGCATACACACAATTGAATGGTGGACAAAATAACATTCACATTACAACTTGTTCTCGTACTAATGTTGTAAATAAGTATTTTTTTAAGGTTCAGAGTTCCAGAAGCAAATCATTCTCTCAACTGGTTCTAGTTGTGTTAATATGCAGTATAACTTCCTTTTAAATGTATAATTTGAATTTGGCGGCAAATGTGATATTTATTTATGCCAATTTATGTGGAAAAGACCCCCAGCAAACCAGAAGGA
>JAOBYG010046670.1:0-12110 GCA_025403545.1 Epizoanthus stellaris | reverse complement strand
CAGGGACTGCCCCGGCACGTGTTCCATGACGAAATAGGGAAAGCCATCTTCGGTCGTGCCAGCTTCGAACATCTGCGCGATCGCCGGATGTGAGAGCCGCGCCAGAGCCTGGCGTTCAGCCGTGAAGCGGGCCAAGGCCGCGGGGCTGGTCAGGCTCGCGCGGATCAGCTTGATGGCCACCAAACGCTCCACCGGGACGGATTGGCGGGCCAGAAAGACCGCCCCCATGCCGCCTTCTCCGAGCAAGCTCAGGACGCTATAGGGCCCGATCTTCTCGGGCAGCTCACGCACGGCTGTGATCGTGCCACTTGCACTGATCGGCTCGCTGGCGGCAGCCGAGACCGCAGGCGGCAAGGCAGCGGCAGTCGGGGCGCTAACCAACGAAGCCGTCTTCGCGGCCCTGGCTGAGTTCGATTCGGTCACCTCGGCGAGCCCTGATCTCACTTCGACTCCGGACTGAGCGCCGCTGGGCATCTCCTGAAGAGTCCGGAGCTCATCTTCCGTCACGGCTTGGCGCGCCTTCTCGTCAGCTGCCGCGTGCGGAATCTTTGCATCGCTCACCATCGTCCTCCGTGCCCGACCATATTGTCATGGGCTCGAGAGCGACCAGCGAACCGTATCTCCGGTTTCGAAATCATCGGTGAAGAGCGCTCCGGCATCGAGAAAAATGGTGAAGAGGCGTGGCGCTTCGAAGCTCGAACCGATGGCGGTGCCCGCTGCATCGACATCGTCAACGGCGATCGATAGCGTGCCGATATTGCCGGCCCAATCCACCGCCTGCACCAGGTAATAGATCGAGCGCTGAACATCGAGGGTGCCACCGAAGTGCCCAGGACCCGTCGGCTCGAGCTCGATCGTTCGCCACGAGCCTTTGCCCATGGCATCAACATCATCAGTGAAGGTGATGAAGACTCGGTAGATACCGTCGCCACTATCGGTGACCGGTAGGTCGAAAGTCGCGACCGTCATGGCAGCACTAGTCGCCGTCGTATGGAAGCAATCCGGGCCGCCGATTGCTACCTCACAATCCGCGGTAAACGCACCGATCTCCGGCGGCTGCCAATCCGTGGAGCTCGAGTAGTAATTCGTGAACTCGCGGGTCCGATAGAGCCATTGACTGAAGATCTCCTCGCGCTCCCCTGGCGCCACCTCGCGCACACCCCGCCGCACCAGGGCGCCCATCGGAGCATTCAGCGTATCGAAACGACCACCTCCTGAGCCACCAGCCAGGAAACCGCTCGAAGTCGGAGTATCGAAGTTGATGAAAGGAGTCGGGGTATCGAAGTTGATGAAGGGCGTCGGCGCCGGGCCTTCTTCTTCATCGACTTCGGTTTCGGGATTGCCGATCACCGGATCGAAACATCGATGCAGAGTGCCGAGCTCATCAGTGCAACGAGCCGGATTTAGCGGATTGATCTGCGCCGGCTGGATCCACTCGCCGCCGCGGATCAACACGCCGTGCAGCTCACTGCCGGCCAGCCGTGAATCGAAGGAGAACATCGGCTGGATCGGCTGACCAGCTTCGAGCGAAGCGACTCCATCGAGGGTGAAAAAGGTGCCGACGTCCTCTTCACCGGCCTGGCCAGTACACAGGAGTGACTCACCTTCGCCATCGGTACACCAATCGAATTGCCCGTAAGCCTCCTGCCAGTCCGCCGTGCCCGGATCGCTATCGGTATCTTGACCTTCCTCATAAGCCTGAAAGCTGAAGTCGAGAATGCGCAGGGTCGCAACACCCTTATCGCCGACCCGGCCATCGCTCGCTCCAGGTCGCGGCAACTCGACGAGCTGCGATTTTCTGAGCAGCCGACCCGGCCCCCAGCTCAGCCGCTGCCAGTCTTGCCCCAGGCTCGCCTCGGAGATGGGATCGAGCGTTTTCGCCTGGGCCCGCGTCACCCGCACTTGATAATTTGGCAGGCCGAAGAGCATCGCTTCGTGCAGGACCTTATTATCGAAAGCATCGAGTCGGTTCTGGCGCAGGAAATACTCCTGCTTCGCGACGCGCAAGGCCTCACCGACGGCGATTTGGCCGGCATCGGTGATCTCTTCAGCGGTCAAGAGCATCAGTTGCTCGGTGAGGCCAATACCCTCGGACAGACCCCAGCCGTAGCCACCGTGGCCGACCATCACCGGAAAGTCACGAGCCGCCAAAATCTCCGGCAGATCGAGTAGAAAAGCGGCGTCCGTCTCGTCTGTGACGCCGCCATCGACCTCGACGTTGACCCCGGAATGACAGCCGACCCCGAGCAAGACGCCGCCGCGATTCCAGGTCGCTGCCGCGGCCATTTCCTCGGTCGTGAGCACGCCGGCGGCACCTGCGGCCGCCGCGCCTTCGGCCCGATGATCGGCATGGCCGGAGACGAACGCCAGATCGGCAGCCGGCTCGGGACCGACACCGAAGAGACGATCCAAGAGGTCGGTATCGCTCCATGGTGAGACCGCCTGACTGAGCCTCTCCAGAGTCGTGGAACCGGAATCGAGCTGGCTTTCGAACAACGAGAATACGGCGTCGCCCGAGTCGGTCAGAAAATCGTAGCCGGAAGTGAGCGCGTGATCGACCAGAGTGACGCCGTCCTGAGCGATAAAGACATCGATCAGGCCGAGCATCTGCTCCGGCGTCTCCACCAGACGACCGGCTGCCAAATCCGGTAGCCACCAATCAAACGAGCTACCCGGGACCGCAGTGAGCAACGAGGCGCCATAGGGCGCATCGGCCAGGTAGCGATCACGGCAGAACGCACTCATCACCGGGCTCTCGGTCTCATCGCAGAAAGCAGCTGCCGAGGAGGCGTCATCGAGAAAACCGAAGCCCTGCAGCTCGGCGATGTAATTCGACTCCGGATAACGCGGCACGTCCTCGGCGAACCGCCAGAACGGAATCGAGGTATCACCGCCGACCAGCACCAGGTATTCGAGGTTGGTGAAGCTCGAGGAGACTTGTTCGAAGAGGTAGGTTCTGATGGCGGCGGCGAGGTCATTGGCGCGGGCGATATTGTCCTCGAGGTCCGCTGTCGTGCCGGTTGCCCAGGCCGTTGCGTCCCAAGCGGCATAGGTCGGCGCGAGACTCGGCACATTGGCGAGATCGAGAACCACTCCATCGACTTTCACGTGGGCAGCGTAAACGGCGAGCCCGGACGCCAAGGCATCGGCATCGGATGTGCCAAAGCGCGCTTCGATGCGATCGCGATGCCACAAGATCAACGTGCGGATCTCATCGGAATTCGCCTGCACCCAGTAGAAGGGCGCGTCCGAGGTATCACTCGCGGTATTGGGACCACCGGGAGCCGGTCGCTCATCGCGCGCAGTCACCTGGACCCGGATGGCTGTCGAAGTCGCATCGGGAAGCGTCCAGGTACAGCGCCTCGACGAGCCATCGAGGATCTCGGCACAGGTGATCGGAATCGGCCCCGTCCCGGCTTCGTCATCGAAATAGGCGACATCGAAACCGGCCAGGCCGATATTGTCCGATGCCGACCAGACGATGGATTGCGTCGAGCCAGCTGCCCAGGCTTCGCCGCCATTGGGCGATAGCACAATGACGGTCGGTGGTTCACCGTCCACCACCTCGAGGCTGACGCTCGCCATCTCGCTTTGGCCGCCGAGGTCGCTCACCGTCAGCCACAGATCGTAGGTGCCCGGAAGATCGAGGCCATTATCGGCCAGATCCGCTTCGCTGAAATGAAAGCTCGGCACGTCGGTATCGAGATTCTCCGCCTGGCCATCGCCGTCGAGATCCCAGGAGAAGCTCGGGCGATCCCAGCGATCATGGGCCTCAACCGCGTGATTCGACACGCTGCCATCGCTGGCCGTCAAGCTGCCGGCAGGTAAACGTCCATCACCGGCTGGCTCGCCCACACTCAGGTCATCGATCAGCCAGCCGACGCCAGCATTGAGCGTGCCTTGGCGCTCAAAGACGAAACGAAGCTTGCCATTGATGGACGTGCCGACGAGCTCGCCCAGAGGCAGCGCCAACCCGCGCCAACTTTCCCCGCTATCGTCGAGCGGCGCAGCATCTGGCGCCGCTGACTGATGGCTGCGATCGATCGCCACCACACTCCAGCTCGTGCCGCCGTCCTTCGAGGCCTCAATACGGGCAATATCCTGCTCCAGGGTATTGCCGACTTGATCCGTCTCGAGGAAATAACGCAGCTCGAGCAGGGTATTGGCCGCAAAGGTGAATGTGGCATCTGAAGTCAACGCATAGACGCCGGCGGCACCGTGGTAATGACAGGTCCCGGTGCTGCCGAAACGCCAGGCTGAGAGCGGCGAGGAATAATCGCCACCATCCGTGCAGGTCCCGGCGACTGAAATATGCCAAGAATCGACTCCAGTTCCACCTTCCATACCAACACTCCACTGCGAAGCGCCTTCGACATCGTCGAAGAATGCCGCGGGCAGAGTCTGCCCCAGGGCGATCGCCTCCTCGGCGCCGCCCAGCAAGACCACAGCGTTCGCTGAGCCATCGACCAGAATCTCCGGGCTCGCTGTCGGTCGCGTATCGGTGTAGTAGACGCCCAATGAGCCTGAGATTTCTGGCCTGCCACCCCAGATCAGCATCTCCTCTCCGGTCCACACCGCCGCGTGCAGCGCGGCAGCGGGGATCGTGCTCAGATCATCGAGAGTCGGCGCCCAGAGATTTGCCACGGGATCGAATCGCTGGCCTGAAGAATGAGGCACTTCTGGCGGCACGCCGCCGTCGGCCGTCAGATTCAAACGATCGTTACCGCCCCACACGATCATCTCAGCACCATTCCAGATCGCAGAATGGAAGCACCGCCCCTCGCCCTCCGCCGCCATCATCAAAGCCGACTCGAGGCTCGGATCGATGCGCACGCCATCAGCGAGGCAGCCATTGGTCTCGAGGTAGCCGTCGGTACCGCCCCAGACCAGCATCTCTGCGCCAGTCCAGACGGCACTATGGCCGAAACGGTGACCGTCCGATCCCGGGCTAAACGAGCTCGACCAGGTATCGAGCGCCGGATCATAGATCGCGGCCTCATTCGAAGGCTGGCAGCTCGCCGGGCAGCCTATGAGACCTCCGAAGATCACCATCTCGGTACCTGTCCAGACGGCCGCGGGCTCCCTTCGCGCGCTCGGCGCAATGCCGCCGGTGGCCGTCCAGCTGTCGCCTACCGGATCATAAAGTCCACCGCTATCAAGCCCGCCGGCAGCACCAAGGCCGCCCCAAACGAGCATATGAGTGCCCGTCCACACCGCCGCGATATCGCTTCGAGCCGCCGGTGGCGTACCGCCCATCGCGACCCAGCTATCGGTCGCCGGGTCGTAACCGGAGCCGGAATCAAGCGCTGTGCCCGCACTGTCAACACCGCCCCAAATCAACATCTCCGAGCCCGTCCACACCGCCGCATGGTCCGCGCGAGCGCTCGGGGAATTGGTCTTTGTGGTCGACGACCAGAGGTCGAGAAGAGGGTCGTAGACCACGCCGTCGTCGATCACATCACTGCTGGCGCCACCCCAGGCGATCATCTCGGAGCCGGTCCACACCAGGCTATGGCCGAGCCCTGCGACCGCTGGTGGCAACGGCATCGATTGCCACAAGCCACCGTCGCTCGGCGACGCCCAATCGGGTGTCAAACGCCCGCCGGTCGAGATCATCCTGGTCGGCCGAGCGGCGCCGCCGACCATCTCGAAAGCGGTTGCGCCACCCCATAAGAGGAGCTCGGCCCCTGTCCAGACGCCAAAATGCCCGAAGCGAGCGCTCGGAGAGCCCGCCGCCATCGGGATCGTCGACCAGCTATCGAGCGCCGTGTCGTAAATCAGTCCGCTCGAAAGAACGGTCTCAGCCATCGGCATGCCGGTGATGCCACCCCAGAGCAGGAGCCGACGACCGGTCCAGGCCAGGGTCGTATAGCGCAAATCCGGAGCGCTCGGCGGCATCGACGGCTGGCTCCAAACACCGCCGCTGAAGCGTGTCACCAAACGCCCGCTGGCGGGCTGCGCCACCCAAAGGCTTTCGCCCGTCCACAGGGCACGCGGTGCCTCATAGGGATTTGACATTGCCAATTCTTGATTAGGGGGTGGTGGCGGCGGTGCCGAAGAAGGCTGTGGCAGCGCCGTATTCCAAGAATCGGTCACCGGGGAATAAGCGGAGAAAGTCGTCGAATCGATCGCCGGGTCGAGCCAGGCGGTGCCGTTGAAGCCACCGACGAGGAAAAACGTATCGCCCGTCCACACCGCCGCGCCGCGCCCGCGGGCCGAGGGCGGCGAGCCGCCCATCGCGGTCCAGCCGCCGAAGCTCGGGTCGAAAAGGGCGCCGTCATCGAGCGCCGTATAGTCTGGCACCGGCGGCGGCGGGATCTCCGGCACTTGCGGCACCAGGCCGCCCCACACGATCATCTCGGTGCCGGTCCAGGCCACCTGCGCCTCGAGCCGGGCGCTCGGCGCACCGTCGAGCGGTGTGGCGACCCAACGATCCTCCACTGGGTCGTAAACGCCACCTGTCCGGAGGGCGACGAAATAGGCTGGCACCTCGGTATCGCTCCACGTCTCGCCGCCCCAGATGATCATCTTCGAGCCGGTCCACACGGCGGCGTGGAAAGCACGCGGAGAAGGTGTTGAAGCATCGAGGCGCAGCGTCGACCAGGCGTCGCTGAGGGGATCGTAGGAAAAGCCCGCATTGCTCGCCAGCCCGGATCCGGGCCCCGGTGCTGTGCCGCCCCAGACGATCAGCTCCGAGCCCGTCCACAAGGCCGACTGTCCGCGCCTCGCCTGCGGCCCCTGAGGTAGCTCGAGAGTCCAGGAGTCAGGTTCATCCGAGCCGACGCCGATCACTTTCGGCAGCCGCAGCGGTCGATTGTCTTTTTCGAAATGGATCGCGGACCCGAGCAGCCAGTTCTCGCCGTCACTCTCAGCTCGCGGCTGGGCCGTCAGCTCTTGTTGGATCAGGCGTGGGCGCACGAGCACATCGACGATGCGTCGTGGGTCATGATCGAGCGCGGCGAAAACCTCTCGAAGCTTTTCCGGCCGCCGGGTGTGGCGTACGATGCGGTCGAGCTCCGCCTGCAAGTCTGCTGAAGCCAAGGCCCCATACCTTTGCTCGAGGCGACGCTCGGCCTCGAGCTGCTGCTTCGCCCGTCTGATGAAGACGTCGAGCGCATAGCGCTTCTCGAATGGCAATACGGCAGCGGCCCCAGAGCGACGATCGCGGTCTCGAATCTCTTCGATCAAAAAATGATCTCGCGCCAGAGCTTTCTCGTCTGACTGCTCACCGCTGGCCTTTACTGAGCCCGCAAGGGCGCCGAGCAGCATGATCGCACCGAAAAACGCCCAGCTCGCCCGCCGCGTAGCACTCATTGGCCGAAGAACCTCTGGATAGACGGCAACGGTGGGTAATTGATACATGACCTGGCCTCAATTCGCGCGGCCGACCGCGAAGGTCGAGCTCTCGTGTGTCGTGACAAATATCTGGGGGTCTACTTGAACCTAGCGTAGAAAAGCGCTCAAGCCTTTCATCCGAAGAGAAAATGGCTCAATTCACTCCTGGAATCCGAGCTCAATTCGTTCTTAGCCCTCTCCACAAAAGCGCAATATTAAAAATATCCGCACGCCCGGACTTGTCACCAGCCTTCTTCTCAAAACTCCTCAACGTCACCTTAGGCCGTTCGTTTTTGGCGTGATCTTTTCACCTCCGGAATAGCTGTGACCCTTGCCGCGTTAGCCATCGCAATGCGAGCCCTGCGTCTACTTCTGGTATTGCTAGCGTTATCCCTCGGGCCTGCCTGGGGGCTGGAAGTGCCAACGTCTCCGGTCATTCCAGACGGTGGCACAGAGATACACGCGGCGAGCCCTCCCATCGCCGAGCCGCCAGCGCGGACTTTTCGCCTGGAACCACCTGATCGCTCGCTTATCGAGATTGCGCCGAGAATCAAGAGCGCTTCCGCGCCGCGGCCTATTCTCTCTGCTTCGAAGCCCCGGGGATCATCCCTACGCCCTTGGGCGCCGATCATCGCTTTGCACCTCGAGCTCTGCGTCTTCCGCTCTTGAGACCCGGGTCCGGCGCGCTGTCGGCGATGTCCATCGTCATCTGACGCAGCACGGGCCGGGCCGGCGGAGCTCTTCAGCTAGTCGAAGAAGCACCGCCCATCATCGTTCTCGCCGCCTTGCCAATACGCGACCTCGTATTGGCAGGCGCCCGCGTCTTCTTGATGATCGGAGCTCGACATGTGGAAAAAACTCTTTCTATCGTCTATCGGAATTCTCTTTGCTACCGCCCTCATTCTCCCAATCTTGAATGGCAACCTACCGCTCAACCTCGGCCTCGATCTGGCCGGCGGCGCCATGGTCACTTATCGGCCAGACTTCAATACCGTTTCAGAGCGCGATGCCGACATTCCTCAAGCCGAGTTGCTGCGAATCGCCAAAGAGACCCTGGCTGGGCGGGTGGCGCAACGATTCGAGACTCTGCCCGATGTGCTCATTCGCGCCGACGGCCGCTTGGTGGTCAGCCTGCCGGGCGAGCATGATCAGCGCAAGATCCTCGAAACTCTCGGCGCCACCTATCGCCTGACTTTCCGTCGCGCTCTAGCGGTGCACCAGCAACCGCCCGAGCAGCCAGCCGGCATGCTCAGCTTCTACCACGGCGAGTGGTTGGAGCTCGGCCCTGAACTCTTGGACGGCGACATGCTCGATCCACGCAAGATCCGGGTCGATCACGGTGCCTCATCAACGCTCGAAAGCCTCGGCCAAGGGGCCACTGTGAGCTTCGAGTTTCGCCCGCCTTATGATGAGCTTTTCGCTCAGGTGACAAGGGAGAGCCTGGGCAAGACGCTGGCGATCCTGCTCGATAATGAGGTCGAGTGGGCCGGTCGGGTCGAGAGCGAGATCCGCGGCGCGGGTCAACTTCGTGGCGGCTATTCACTCGAAGAAGCTTCCGAAGTCGCGGCCCTGCTACGCTCGGGCAATCTGCCCTTTTCGCTGCGGATTGAAAGCCTCACCGGCGTCGGGCCGAGCCTCGGACAGGAGATGTCGAGTCGCGGCCTTCAAGCCCTGGTCCTAAGCGGCGGCCTCTTGGCTCTACTGCTTCTCCTCGCCTACGGCCATCGGCCGGCACTTCTACTCTCCGGTTGGGCATCTCTGGGCTTCCTACTCTTCTCGACCCTCGGCTTGATCGCCACTTTCGATCTGACTGTCGATCTGGCAGCGATCGCCGGATTGGTGCTTTCGATCGGTATGGGCATGGACGCCTTTATCCTGGTCTTCGAAGCCCTCGAGGGCCATCGCTTCGATGCTGCTCGAAGCCCGCTCGGACGCATTCGCCAGGTCTATGGCTGGAGCGGCGAAGGGCGCACTCTGCTGCATGCCAACGCCACGACTTTCTTGGTCGTCTTGCTTCTTTTCCTGCCGGAGCGACTGGCATCTTTCGCTCTCTTTCTGGTCATCGGCCTGCTCGCCTCGCTATTGACCCTGCTGCTGACGCGCAGCCTGCTGAGCTTCTTCGCCCGTCGCGGCTGGCTCGAAGACGACTCTTCGGCAGAGCCGCGGAAAAAACGCAATCCTCTCTCCTGGCTGCGCGGCTCGCGACCCGGTATCTTGCGCTGGCGCCGGGCCTATTTCGCCTTGCTCTTGGTGGGCCTGATCTCTGCCGCGGCTTGGCTGCAAATTCAGCGGCCCGGCGCCTGGCTCAATCCTGGAGCGGATTTCGAGCCTGGAATGCAACTCCAAATCTCGCTGGCTGAGAGCCAGCCGATCGACGGCATGATCGCAGCGCTGCAGGAGAGCGATCCGCTGCTCGACGTGCGGTACCAGACCTGGCAGCCGCCGGCTGATAGTGACGATGGAATCGTTGGCGGGACCGGAACGACCGGGACTGAAACGACCGGGTATTTGCTTCACCTCGAAGGCCAAGCTTGGGAGCAAAGCACCTGGCAGGCCGGTCACTCTTCTGACCCCGAGCCGCTTCAGTCGGCGGCGGCGCTGAGTCCCACGGCACTGGTCTCCTGGCTCGCAGAGCGCGACATCAACCTTCATGGCATGTACGCGGTCGACGCTCGCCTTTCCGGCCAGCGCATCCTGACCAGCCTCTCCGTGCTGATCGGATCATTCCTGCTGCTGGCCTGCTATCTGCGCTATGCCCAGCACTATCTCGATACCAAGCTCGCCCCTTCAGCGCTGCGGCCGAGCCAAGGCGCGGGCGGACGTATCTTCATCGGCACCGTGCTGGCGGTCGCGCTCGATATCGCGGTGGTGCTGATGACCTTGGCATTGCTCGAGATTCCCATCGGCATGCCGATCGTCGCGGCGCTGCTGACGATTGTCGGCTATTCGGTGAACGATTCCATGGTGTTGTGGAGTCACCTCTCACGCCCGGCCAGCCAAGCCTTAGAAAGCGCCGACGCTCTCCAGGGCCGAATCAGTGAGGGTGTCGACCGCATTCTCAGCCGCACGCTGCTCACCAGCGTCTCGACAATGGTGCCCGCGGTCGCCATCCTCGTCACGGGCCTCGAGCCGCTTCATGGCTTTGCCTGGGCGGTGCTGGTGGGCACGATCGCGGGCACGCTCTCCTCGATCTTCGTCGTCGCCTCTTTCGCGGGTCCTCGCAGTCGCGCAAGGTATTTTCGGCGTCATCGAATTTAGCCTATTCACCTGGCCTTGAGGGGTTCCCGCTGGCCCGACCGTTCGTCCTCTGATCACTCACGATCCGACTGAAGGAGGATATATGAGCATTCTGAGGAATCTCCGAGTTGCACTCCCGTTATTTTTGATTTTCGCCGCCAGCCCTGGGCTGGCCGAAGACACCGAAGTCCCCTATTGCCAGCCGTCAGACGTTCCCTGCCAAACTGCCGACGTGACGCTCGGGAATGGTTCGAAAGTCTGCGGTCTCAAAGCCTCTGGCGATACCGTCGAAATCTTTCGAGGCATCCCCTTCGCCGACGCTGAGCGATGGACGGAGCCAAAGCCCGCGAAGAGCTGGAAAGGTACCTTGCAGGCGGTCGACTTTGGCTTTATCTGCCCGCAGCTCGACCACATCAAGAGAAACGACTGCGCCGAGGGCTCGTGCCTGCTGGTGCAGAGCGAGGACGAGCGAGGACTGCCTGACGCTCAACGTCTGGACCCCGGCCGCCGATTCGCAAAAGCGCCCGGTGCTGGTCTATATCTACGGCGGCGGCTTTATCGAAGGCGGCAGCTCGACCGACCTTTTCGACGGCGCGGCGCTGGCCGAGGCCGGCGATGCGGTGGTCGTTTCCTTCAACTACCGTCTCGGCGCCTTGGGTTTCATGGTGGCGCCGCAATATGACGGCCATACGCTGACCGGCTGGAAAGGCAACTTCGGATTCCTCGACCAGCGCCAGGCGATGATCTGGGTCAGGAATAATATCGCCGCCTTCGGCGGCGATCCGGGCCGCGTGACGATCTTCGGCGAGAGCGCCGGAGCCATGTCGGTCGGCCTCCATTCGGTCGCCGCGCCGGCCAGCCGCCAGTACTTTCAAGCCGCCGTCATGGAGAGCAATCCGCTCGCGATTCCCTATAAGAACGTCGACGAGGCAAAACCCTTCTTTCGCGAACTGGCGAGGGCCGTCGGTTGCAGGAGTCTGCTCGAAACCGACCGGGAGCGGATCGACTGCCTGACGCGCCGCATCCGCCTGACGTCAAAGACCCAGCCCTATGCCGTTCCCTGGCCTGGCATTCTCGACGCTCAGAAAAAAGTGACGCCGTCGAAAATCCAGATCGGTCTCGGCCACCTCAAAGAATTCCTGGTCTGGACCCCGGTCATCGACGGAACCAACATCATCTACGAGCCGATCGAAGCCATCGCCCATCACCGGCCGAGTGATCTACCGATGATCATCGGCACCCTGTTCTCGCTCGCTGGCATCGGCATGTGGTGGTTCGGGAGCACGCCGCGAGTCTTCGACCGGGCGCGCAATGTTCTGGCGCGGACGCAAGCAGCCGGCAATGCTGGGCACGGGCGGACAGAAGGGGCAGTCGACACCCCTGGCTGCGATCCACGCGCTTCAACTGATCTCGGAATACGTCTCGGGGAACAAGAGCTCCTACTACAGCTACGAGTTGAACCTCGTGCTGGCGGACGGCAACCGCATCAACGTCGTCGATCACGGGAATCTCGAGCACCTGCGCGCGGACACGCAGAC
>JAOBYG010046669.1:0-21186 GCA_025403545.1 Epizoanthus stellaris | reverse complement strand
ATACTGTCAGGCAAACTGTAAACTCGATGTACCTGTGAGGCTGCAAATGGTTTATGGCAACAAATGTCCTTTGTCTAGACATGCTAGTGGCAGCGGAGAAAGCAGGTGTGTTAGAATCATTTCTCGCTCATCATAGAGGGTCTGATGGCTATAGGTGGGAAATTGCAACGAGGTTCATGTCGAGTATGCAAAACCTACCAATTTCTTATCTTGTATTCCTGATCCGGAAGTTCCATTTTTATACAAACTTTTCTTGACTTCCATTTGATTGAGAAAAAGTGTTTATAATTAGATACAAACTGAAGGTGTAGATGTGTTGGTATCTTAATAATTATTCAGTCATAAACACAGAAAACCTAGTCAAACAGGTAACTGTATCATATACACAAAGAAACATTTCCAAACCTTACCAAAACAACATTAATTTTTATCTCACTTTTAAACATTTTAGATGCAAAAGTTGACGCGTATGCAGACAGTGATACAAACTGGATGAGTAGATATGTTGATATCTTAATAATTATGTAGTCGCAAACACAGAAAACCTAGTCAAACAGGTAATCAAATGTAGCCCTACTATTTTAACTTTTAAGAACAAACTCAAGACACATCTTTTTAGATTGGCTTATTAACTTTTAACCAAGTTTAGATATATTTCATTAGTTAGGTTTATAATTCTGTACATTTTGTTGGTTAGTTTTATAGTTCTAATCCACATATTTAATTAGTTAGTCTTATAATTCCGTAAATTTAGTTAGTTATAGTCCTATTTTATATTCATATCGTGTAAAGCGCATTTGGGCATTTTGGGAAAATGCGCTATATTAAGATATAAATTATCATTATCATTATTATTATTATTGCATAATACACAAAGAAACATTTCCAAACCTTTAATATCAAAACGACGTTAACTTTTATCTCAATTTTAAACATTTTAGGTGCAAAAATTGACATGTATGCAGAGTGTATACCAAGATACAGAGACGAGAAACATGTTTCATGCCTACCCATAAATTTTACTAATTGATGCAAAGTATAAACTGAGTGAGCGCCGTCATGCTGGCTGTTGATGAGGAATGGAGAAAGTGAAGTTGTGGGTCTAATGTTCGTTGCAGATGAACAGCAAGATACTGTTAGAAAGATGATAACTTACTTCAAGACCTACAATCCCACATGGACTAACATCAAATGTAACACAGACAAGGATATGACGGAAAGAAAACTACCGAAAGAAGAAATACCTCAGGCAGGGTTGCTGATCTGCTTCTTCCATACAATGCGAAGCTTTAGGATAAAAGTCAATACAGAAAATGGGTATTTCAAGTAACGAAGGGTCGCAGGTTTTTGAAATCTTGCAGTCCGTGGAATATGCCCGTATGATGACAGTTGTCAAGAGCTTTATGACCAACTTACGTCAACTAGATTTACAAGTGTCAAAAGTTACTTCAAAAATAACAGCCGAGTCGGTTGAGGGCTTGAAGAACAAATAAACAACTTGATGAACACCATAAAAAAAATCGTCTGGAAAGCATAAACCAGAAATTTAAAGGTGTTGTGTCAAGACAATCCAAACTTCTTGAATTTCATGAACATTTGCAAACCTGCCTAGCATCTCTTAGGGTTGAGAGGGATCACAGGGCTGCAGCAATCTCTCATAAAAGACAAATAGCCTTGAATGATCTTCAGCAAGAAGAACAGCAGTACCTTGAGCACTGCACCCCATTTGCATTCAACCATATCAGAAAACAGTTATCATTTGTCCCCAAGGTTGGAGGTTTGATACAGGCTGCTGGTGAGTTAAGTTTAAACACGTCAAAAGGAATACTGGATGTCACCTCCGAAAATTTTCAATGTGACGTTTTTACTTCAATGAAACTACCTTGCAGACATATATTTTCTTTAAGATGGGAACTGAAGCACAATCTGTATTGTGATGAAAGGTGCACAAAAAGGTAGCACTCCAAGTCTCACAGAACCTTTTAATCACAAAGTAAGCTCAGTAACAACAGCAACAAAACCCAGTCCGATCATGCCACAAACTGTGTCTCACTAACTGTAGAAAATAGTCCAAACTGCGGCAACAAAATGATTTCAAAAACATGAAAATACCGAAAGGTGTTTGGTCTGGCACAAAAGCTGACATCTGTAGAATACTAAGTGTGATGTCACATTGCCACGATACGAGGTTTTTTCTGTTCTAGACAAAGGCACTGGTTGTAATGACGTCCATAGCGTGTCTTGTTCGTCTTCTATAAAAAGCAGAAGGTATGTTCCTCTTCCGCATCCATGTAATAATTGCTTCACATTCCTGCAAAGAAGCTGAAGATTAACGTGCTCAGGTGCAAAAGTTGACGTGTATGCAGACAGTGTATGCTGACAGTAATCTAAGGGACTCTTCTACCAAGATACAGAGATGAGAAACTTGTTTAATGCCTACCCAGAAATGTTACTGACTGATGCAAATTATAAACTGAGTGACCGCCGTCTGCCCTCATATGTCATGCTGGCTGTTGATGAGGAATGGAGAAAGTGAAGTTGTGGGACTAATGTTAGTTGCAGATGAACAGCAAGATACCGTTAGAAAGATGATAACTTACTTCAAGACCTACAATCCCGCATGGACTAACATGTACTATGGCACACAGGAAATGACGGAAAGACAAATACTGAAAGAAGAAATACTTCAGGCAGGATTGTCTGCCTCTTCCACACAATGCGAAGCTTTAGGATATAAGTCACTACAGAAGAAATGGGTATTTCAACTAATGAATGGCGGCAGCTTTACACATCTTGCAGTCCATGGAATATGCCCGCATGATGACAGTTACCAAGTGCTTCATGACAACTTATGTCAACTAGATTTACAGGTTGGGTTGAAGGCTTGAAGAACAAAGATACAAATTTGATGAACTCCACAAATAATCGTCTGGAATGCATAACCCAGAAATTTAAAGGTGTTGTATCAAGACAATCCAAACTGCTTGAATTTCATGAACATTTGCAAACCTGCCTAGTATTTCTTAGGGTTGAGAGGGATCACAGGGCTGCAGCAATCTCTCAGAAAAGACAAATAGCCTTGAATGATCTTCAGCGAGAAGAACAGCAGTACTTTGAACACTGCACCTCATTTGCATTCAACCATATTAGAAAACAGCTATCACTTGTCCCCAAGGTTGGAGAGTTTATACAGGCTGCTGGTGAGTTCAATTTAAACAGATCAAAAGGAATATTGGATGTCACCTCCGAACATTGTCAATGTGACTTTTTCACCTCAATGAAACTACCTTGCAGATGTATATTTCCTTTACATGGTTCTTCGCAATTACATCACTAGTAAGAAGATTGACTGTGATGGGAAGTCCACCAAGTTTTATGGCAGAACGCAGGGCAGAGCGTCTGCCCACATTAGCGGAGTTTTCTTTGACAATGAAGTGTTGAAGACTCTCGGTGAAAGGATGTTTTACCATATGAATGGAAATTAAGGCTCCATAAAATTAAAACGATTTTCAAAGTTTTGCATAAATTTCGTGGAACATTAAGTTTAGCAATTCTAATTTTGTGGAGCGTTAAAATAAAATTTAGCAACATTAATTTTCTTTATTATTAAAAATTCTCAAAGCTCTCCAATATAAAAAAACATTAAAAAAAGCCGTTGCAACATGTTTTGCTTGATACACATGATCTTGTCTCATTCAAGAACAGATCAATTAAGAGTTCCATTGTTCAGATAGTGGACGTCATTTTATTGTGCTACGGTATGTTGTTGTTTTAAAATATTGAAAAGAAAACGTAATGTTGCATCTGATTCGCTAAAAAAAACGTGGGTCTATAAGAGTACATACCACGCTAAATCATTGTACGCACCAGTAGTACAATGCACTGGGATTACTTACGCGGGAGGAGCATCTGAAGCCTCTGAAGCATCTGAAGATACACTCCTCTGGGATCGATTGTTGAGAATCTGTGCACCCCCAACTGTGTAGAAATCTTAAGCACCGTGCCACCTTCCTAGCAATACGGGAAGTGGTTCACAGATGGCTGGCAGGGGATGACATCCCAGCAAGGAAAGTTTGCAGTTCAAGGGAAATCATGATGGAGATTGGCGAGCTGTTGTCCAGCAACAAAGTGTGGGGTTGAGCACAAGACTATAAGGTCATAAGGTCACAAGACTATAAGATCCTAGCGGAAGCCCTCAAGCAGCAACAGGAGTCACTGTCGGTGCACATTGAAAAGCAGCACTCTATCCTGACCAGACAACAAGTGTTCTTGACCAAGCTCGTGAATTAGATTGGGAGGGGGGCACGAGCATATATATAATGAAACGTACTGTCATGGATCAGAAAACTTTCAAGACGGCTGAGAATAGACCTCTTTCCATTGATGGTTCATTGTCCCATTTCAGATCATGTGACAATGCTCTTGAGAATGTTTTCTTCATATTTTATGTATTATTAGAATAATATAGAAACAGTTCTCGAGGGAATTCTCACATGATCCGAAATGGGACAAAATCCCCAATCGAAAGAGGTCTATTACGGCCATTTTGCGTGCATCCAACGTGCTACAGGCGACCAGGGTCCCAGCTTCTAATGACACCCGACCAACAACCTTTGGGTAAGTAAACCACTGCTAAACCAGCTGAGCTACTGTGCCGAGAACAGTACATAAATATCAAATCTAGTCATGTTTAAATGCAGGAATACCTAACTGGATGATTAGACACACTGCATATGGGAAGGATTTTTTTTCACATTCCATCTATGATGGCGATTCTTTGCTGATTTTGAGTAAGCAGTTGATTTCACTACTGTGTTTAATTCCTTAAAGTGGCACTACGATGGAAAATTGATTTTTCTTGTTTGGGCAAAAATGGATTGCCTTTGTCCATAAGATTATATATGCGAAGTAAGAACTTAAAAGAATGTCTTCTTGGCCGTGAATTTTAGGCTTGTTTCGGAGTACCAACCGTCCGCCATTAAAATGGCCGAGTTTTTTTGATAGATTGGGACGAGCCACATGACGTCATTTACTCAACACGCCAATTGCGAAATCTTCGAACTTGCACATGCGATCACAAAATATGTGCTTGAATGAATAATTCCCGTTTCTCTTTGATGATTTCTGCAGTTTCATGTCGCTTCTGAATTTCACTAAACAAGGATAGGAAAGATAGGTAAATTTTTAAATTATGTGGCAGTTCTTAACTGGACTTGTTGCAAATTAAGCGAGTATTGATAAATCTTAAACTGCAAACCTCCATTCGCGGGTGTTTATTGCATACATTTCTTTGTAATATGTTTACTATTACTGCCTGTAATGAACAAAGTAACGATACTCGAACTGCAGTTTCACATTATTTTGAAGTTTCTGCAGACTAACATAGTAAGGTTAAGGATATGTTTTAATTGTATGATGACCTTCAGCGGGATGTGCAATTTCAATATTATTTTGTTGCTCACGTGCGATATTGTTTATAGCTGGGGGTAAGGCCTTGGATGTCAACTGATGAAACAAAGACATATGCTATCAATCTGAAGTTTACTTCGAGTTTCAACTAACCACGATACAAATGATATTTTCATTGCTTGATGGAAGTTTATCTAGACTTCGACATCAGAAGAAAAGAAGAGTAGAGGCAGGATATCGGTCGCCAACGCACCTCGTGACGATTTTTTTTAAAACTGATTAAATTTTACCTTCGCCAGGTCCAATTTTAAGATCAAATCATCGCCAGACTGAAAGCAAACACAGGCAACTAATGCAAAAAAGACAAGGTATTTAGAAAATCGATTTACCTTGACAATACCTGGGAGGATTAAATTCTAAGTTGTCATCGAAATCAGAACAACTTGCTTCGAGCTGCTCGAGCCAAATATAGACCAATATATTCAGATTAGTGAGCAGGGTCAAGTCAATGACCGCTCACAACAACAGTCAATAATTATAATACGATAAAATTTGTAATAAATTTCTATAATAGCCGCTATGAAATATGTGAACATGCTTTAATATTTTTGTAACTGTGGTGAACTGAAATTCGGAAGGGCACAAACAGACGAAATATGCACCTTGATTGCTATAAAAATGGACGTACATGTATTAAACTATTATAAACTACAATGCGCGATGCAGCATGCGTTCTGGAAGCCGAAGATATTTATAAATCCTCACTGCGAAGGTAAATTGGCGTCTACAGGCAGGCTAATTAAATCTCACTGATAACAAAGCAGTCCATAAGATATATTATATGTGGCAATACATCTCGGCATTCCTGCAGGTTTCAGTACTAGCGCAACAAAATAATTTCAAACATCACGTACGCCAGCACGACAGTCGATATACTGTATACATGCCATGATGAAGGTATCGGCAGATCAGAGGCAGAATTCGTGAACCCAGAAATTGTAATTACAACGGCTTCAAGGTACCCATCTTCAGTTTTTGATATCGAGTTGTCATTTGTTGATTATTCTTTTGAAATCTTGGAGCTCGAAAGCCACATACAGACAAACATCGCCACCTATGTCCAACTATAAGTACTATACTCACTTAATGTTTTGGTTGCGTGTTGAGTAAATGACGTCAGAACGAGTAACCGCTGACCGGCTCGGGCGACTTTCCAAGATTAATGGCAGGCGAAAAATGAGTGAACTTTTCGGCTAAACTTCTGACCCTAAATTATCGATTTCTTAAGAAAGAACTTATCTTCAGTTTCCATCGTAGTGCCACTTTAAGTTATTATTCCCTCATACTCATAGAACAAATTTATTGTCAGTTTATTTTCTTATTTGCCACTTTCTTTTGACCAAATCTCATATCTTAAAATCAATATAATATGGTGGAACTCCAGGCTCGATTAGTTTCCCTACTACTTGTGGAGTCTCAGCACTCTTCGTTATATGATTTCTATTTCAGTTTATTTATATTGTATATTGTACATCTGAGTGCAATATAATTGTTGTTGTTGTTGTTGTCATTAAAATCCCCTGCTTGTATATGTATTGCCTTCCACGGCATTCATCATTTTTTGCTCTTTGTTCTCGGTATTGCAGATAGATTGTCGCACATGCTGAGTCTGCTTTGTTGCCCTCTCCAGTGACTGCCCCTCCCTCTTGTCTTTTCTCGCACTACCTTGTTTGGTATACTTGCCAGGGGGGACATGTAACTTTTCCATGACATGCGCCAACATTAAATGAAAAGATGCAAAACCAGCTGCTGTCTCATCCTGCCAGAAATCTTTGTTTTTATGTTTGGGACATCTGTTCCACACTAATGCAATCAGGGATTCGTTAGCATTTTGTGAAAACCCTGGGACATGTCTCTTTAGAAGCTTACCATCAAGGGTCAGGAACTGGGTTCAAGTGGTGATTGCTGTCTTCAAACTTCGTCTTTGATCTAAGTGCCTCGTACTGTTTGATAAAGACATCAAGATTCATGCCCCTTGGGGCAGAATTGATGTTTTTCTTCTTGGTCTTCGATCTTTATTGAGTGATAAAGTGAGGCTTTGATGGCTGTTTGCACATTTTTTTGTCACTGTGTCAACCGGAGCACTTGTTTTAGCATTTCTGTTAACATTCTGCCTTTTGGCATTGCCATAGTAATTTTGTAGTTTATCAATAGCAGGTCTGGTCAGACGGCCTGACCTACCACCAACAGCTTTTCCGTCATCCAATTTCCTAGCATGTTTTGTTAGGGCAGTCAAGTTCTTCCCCATCAGCTTCTGCACATGGCCAATGCAATCAAGTTTGTAATGTCTGGGTTTTCTTTCTCAGCTGACTGACTCATTTCTTCTTCAAGGACATCCTTCGTGGTCTCGTGTATCTTTCTGACATGGTTCTGAAAACCAGTGTCATAAACCGGAACTGGAAGGTTCATAATTTCATAGCGTGATGCAAATCCCTCTCTTCCAAGTTCACTTTTGGTGGTAGCATACACAGTTCTTCGATTTACATCGAAATTCTTAACGTTCCAGCAATTTGTTTTGATATATTCATGTACACTTTGTGATCACACAACGAACACTCAAACAACAAAGTGCTGCCCAAACCTGATACGTTGAGCTCTCTAACCCTTTTCTGCCTTCTGCAGTGGACGTCATAAAATCCTGTGCTTGCCCTTCGGTGGCATAGTAATAAAAAATATGCCGCTTATTCTTGGCATTGGGGTTACAGCTGTGGTATAGCGCCACACAGTCATAATGGTGATGCCGATTGAGAATGTCTGCATGTAAAGATGGTTTCAGAGAAGAAAAAACAATCAAAATGATCACCATCAGTCACCCTTGCACTTGTGCGTTTTCTTCAATCGTTTCTCAAATGTTTTCAATCTCGGTATGTAAGTTAACTAGGGAGTTAACTAGTTAGTTAACAAGGGAGTCAGCTAGAGAGGTAACTAACCTAATTAACTCCCTAGTTAGTTCCCTCGTTAACTCCCTTGTTAACTCCTATTGACTTATCTCTCGCTATTCTCTTTGCAATAAAAACAGCAAGAACTCGACTAGAGGGGATCAATAGCAATGAAAATCTATTAAACCTCTATTCCCTATTATTGATTAAAAAACATGTCTATCCTGTTTGTGCCACTATTCAATTCCTCATGGGCGCAATTACACATGTCATACATGACATGGATGCACAAATTAACACAAAACAAAAACAACTGCAGTTATTCATTTCTAATCAAAATCCAATTCCAATCTTCTCGCTCCAGCGGCTGCAAAGTCATTGACAATCTCCTCAGCATCTATTGCAACATCATGCTTGTGTACCATTTTAGTCATGTCAGGTTTTGCAATGGAGCACATTGCACTCGAAACAGTTTTAAGCTTTGGGTAACTTTTGTCTTTTCGTTTCCTTATATTTTATTGTTTCTGTCTTTTCTCTGTGTCAAAACATTTTTGCTCGGCCTATGGGCTGGGTACGACGCTGACTGTGGGTACAGGTTAGTACTGGTTCCCCTTTTACTTTTGGACAGAGCCACCAAAAGCATTCAGTGTTGATTTCTGAAGTGAAAAAGTGGTTACACTGTGCAAATTGTTACTTACAAACTCTATTAAAAAGAGAAATGGCACAAACCTGTTGGATAATCGGCCTTCACCACAACTCACTGTTTAATCAATATTATTGAAAACTGATTATTAGTTTCTGTATAGCCCTCCGTGTAATTTCATTATCTATTGTTTTCAAAACTGCTGCACAATCAATAATTTTGTGTGTGCATAGAAACAATAGACTCGTAATATAAAGTTTCGTCCTTTGAATTTCAACCATATCAAGTCACATCATAAAGAAAGTAGTAACTGACTAAAATGTGTGCAAATAGGAAACACTAATGTACTTTACCCTACCCTACCCTGCCCTGCCCTGCCCTGCTCTGCTCTGCTCTACTTTACTTTACTTTACATATTTGATATAGTCATCGTCCACAGTCAAAATTGTCAGAAGGATACCATATATCCCAAGGGTTTTAATGTACTTGGAAATATTTGTGACGGGGGGAACCTGAACGTAGGAGTTTATCTAGTTCTCTTTCTTGTTGCAATTTTTTGTTTGCTTTCCTCGCTCTTGTACGGCCATTTGAGGGGCTGTTTTTTAACCATTTTTTGACGCTTTGCTAGTAGTCGGTTTGTCTGGTCGTGGTGACACTTTGGACTTAGCCTTTTGCTTTGGCTTCGTGGACTTTGTGGACTTTGGCTGAGTTGGCTTTTTCTGCATCATTGGTTGGCATTTAGGTTTTTGTTGAGAGCCACGCTGGAGATGAGGACTGGGTTTTCCTTTTGAGGTTTTCTTTTCAAGAACCCGTGTGATCATTTGTTCAATGGTCTTCTTCGGTAATGGGTTCCATTTCATCTTTATCTGGCCTCTCATTTTCCACCGTTTTAGGTGTAGCAAAAGAGCTTTTAAACTCTTTTTCGATGCAGAAACGGAGAAGTAGCATTTTAAAGGTGTCAACTGCTGTCTTTCCGTAGGCCATGAGGTAATTGATCTGATCATCGCGGTCCTCATGATCAAGTCTCACTTTAGTAACAAGTGTGTCGAACTTATCGTTGAGCTCCTTGTGTAGTTCTTTAGTGTTTTCATTTTCAAAGTCAACGATTTTTTTGCAGGCGATAACAGCCTGAATGTTAGCTCCCTCAAGAGTTTCAGCATTGTTATCAAATGCCTGCTGAAGACCCTCCATTGTTTCACGTGTCGTTCTGGCTGATAACAACTTTACTATTAGGGTGTTTGGAGCCATACCGTTGACCAGATGTTGCTCAACGTTTTGAATGGATTCACCTGTGCTCTTGATTTACTTGTTGAGCCACCTTTTTATGTACTCAAAAACCTCGCGATGAAGATGGGTGTCAGGATAATCACAGTGTGGGATTTCTAACTATTGCATAAGCCACAGTCTTTACAGGATGTGTTGTTTACTAGTTCTTCAAGCTCTTGCTTTCGGATACAATTCTTGAAGCTTTGCAGGGATGGTAAAGATTTTGCCTGTGGCTTGAAGTATGGTCCAAAGAACTTAAGGGAGTGCCTGCCGTCTTTTACTCTGGTAAATCTTGGAAGAGATGTGTCAAATAAGTCAAGCACAGTAAAATGAAAAGAAAGACTGTGTGCTGCGGCAACTGAGCCAAGTTTGAAGGCACTTCATTGGCGACTGGTTTCTTCGGTTTACAACCTTTGTCAAGCCTGTGCTAAACTCATAAAGACACAATATAGTGGCATTTCAAGCTATTTGTAAGAATTTTACAGGAGGTGTTTGATTCATACGGGAAGAAATAACATCTTATCACGTTGCACTAAGCACAGCCACAAGAATGTAGTAAAGGAAGTTCTAATAAATTCCTTAGTTTGATTTTTGGGCCACTGCGGAAGCGCTTAAAATCTTTTTTGCAAAATATATAAATTAATACATTAAATGGTATATTAAAACAGTCTAAAATTAGTTTGTAAATCAAACGTTTTCGACCACTTTCAGACTTTGGTCATCCTCAGGTAATAGGTATGATATTCAGCATTAGTTACTGAATACTAGAAATAACTAGAAAGAGTAAAAATATAACAAAGCAAGCTAAAAGTTCCATCCTACATCCCCAGTTCCAGTCTTGATAAGTACACCCCAAAAGCTAGCTGTTGCATTCATCTGCAAATTTCGCTGTTTGAGCAGCACAGAACCCGCAACAGCAATACTTGGAAGCTACATGTTGTAAGGAGTGAGTATGATAAAAAAAACCCAGCAAGGTCAGTCTTGCCACTTTTTCTCAACAGTGACGGCTTTCTTCTTGAACATAAACCACTTACTTCAGCAGCTACGAGATGCAGAACATTTGTTAATACGTGTTTTGTCAAAAGTTTGCATTTCACTACGGCTTTTGCTAGTCTTTGCGGTGGTCCGTACACAAGGGCCTTTCCTATAGCTTCGTAGTCTTTTTGAAGAGTTCTGTTAACAGTTTTGCTTGGGTACTGGACAGTCAACTTCACTTTCGCATGTGTGCAAACCCCAGTCTCAGATTCAGTCAGTGAGTTGGACGAAACGTTGCCATTGGGCTTTGATTTTGTGATAGGGGTGGACCTTAAAAAGAGCTTCGCTGGAGGGGGTACAACCAAAAAAACTCGAATGAATCCTCTGCTCTGCAAAAGAGCGATAGGGTGGCATGATATCATTGTCAATAGCACAACAAGTGGCACTGCTACAGGTAGTAGGTCGCACGATATCATTGTCAATGGCATGACAAGTGGCACTGGTACAGGTACTGGGAAAGTTTTCAAATCTCAAGGATTTGGCAGCACTACTTCGCTCACTAGATTTTGTTGAGCATTCGACTGGTCGATCAGTCAGCACAACAGTGTTACTGTTCTCGCATTATTCTTGCCGTAATCGCTTGGGTCTTGAAGTTCTCCACTTCTGAAATATTTATTAATTTCCTCTATGATGGACTTACGATTTCTTTTTATTTTGTCAAATTTAATTAGTCTTTGATAGAAAGTTGAGGTGCCGATAAAAAGATTGCTTGAAGAAAACACAGCAACGTCGATGACCACAGAGCTTTTTATCAGTTCTTGAAAGTCCACAGAACTTCTGCCAAACACTCTAATTCTTTCTCTTTTATCTAAGGCGAGTTGGCGTCCACAGAGAAAGCAAATTAACTTGACTTCCACAAGTTTTTTGGGAGTTTCTTCTGCCATACAGCAATATATGCTTGGCTATTATTCTGTATTGAATGTTTGGCGGGAAATTTATGATATCAGACTGTTTACAAATCTTACACAGTTTTTGATTGGCTGTCTGTTGGATTCGTTGGACAATGGGGAAAGGAATGTGCCGCTCGGTTCAGCAGGTGTTGCTGGAGTGAGAAATGAATCAGACAAGCGTGATGAGTGCCAGCAGATGAAAGGTTTAATCAACTAAAAGTTGATTAACAATTAAAAGTTGATGTTATATTTTTTGCCATGGAGTCGAGCCTAAAGCTGACGTTTTGAGCATTAACCCTAGGTCAGAGCAATAGAGGGATTATGGGAGAAGTCTGAGTTTATATAGTGAGGTTAAATTTATGCGGATCGAAATTCAAAACAAATCGCGCTATTGGTTAGAATGTAAGGCTTGTAATTGGTTTAGAAAAATGGTTGAAATCAAGTGAGTAAGCACCGTTCATTCATTCCGTGGGAGCTGAGGTGCCATGTTTGAAAATAAATCTTTGTTCCTTTCTTTTGCGAGTGTCATTAGGGCCATGATGCAGGCTAATTCCGCAAATTTCCATGTGCTGTTCTACCAGAAGATTGAAATTGGTTTAGACAGGTCTGAGGAAAGGTCACGTAATCTTCGGCCAGTTTCTCCAATGTGATATTTATTACAGAGAGAGCAAGTGATGCAGTAAATTACATTAGAAGTAGTACAGCCAAAGTGGTACGTGTACAAGTTATTTCAGTTTAATTTAATATATATTTAATACCTGGTGTGATTTTATTAGACTTACTTGGATATTTTGCACACCACTGGTACTCACGAGCAAACGCCTAGAGTACTTAAGACATGCTAGAGTTGCAGTGAAATAGTTATCCTGCATGCAGGAAACTGACTATCTATAACAATTACATCTAACTCGAATCTAAGTCCGCATATGAAACTAAATGCCCAAATGCAAAAGTTAAAGATGTAAGCATACTGTGTACTAAGAGGAGCTAAAAGAACTTTGACAACAACTACCAATTACCTTGGGCCTACAAGGTTCAGCTCTGAACCAGGTTTAGACAATGCTCGAAGGACTAGTTCCACTGGGCATGCAATGGATCTGTGCATATTCCCACTGTCAAATTCTCCAAATATGAGTGCCCATGGAATCCCATGCGTATCGAAGACCACGCTCCCACTGTCACCCTAAATATTATTATTATTGTTATTGCTCAAAATGGACCCAAATTTCTGCTACGTCTAATCTGCAAACAATTAAGAGCCCATTTGCTCTCGATACCATGTGCACCAGATAAAACGACAATTTTTTTGTTGCAATCTTAACAGCGTTCAGATTTTTTTGTTTTCTTTACTGGTGACTGAATAGTTACCTTCCTTCTCGAAACACATTAATTACAGTAATAGTACTAAAAGGCTGTGTGACTACACAAACCCCCAGGATGAACTTTTTCTTCTGGCAGTGGCTGTTCTTGCAGGCGAATGTGGAGCGCATTTGGATCAAGCTTACCTTTAACGGTTAGTCCTGAAGTTCTCCCACACTTTTGTAAGTACATGTCCTAAGCTCTGGGAATGAGATTGGATGATCATGACTGCCTAAGCTGAAGTATATCTGGTGGCTGGATGGATGGCAAAAAAACATAAGAAAGTACATGTGTACCTGTACCAATTCATGCCGCTCCAACTGCTCCATGGTTCCCTGTTCACGGAGGACAGGATCTTCATCTAGTGAAAATTTGAAAAGGTACACTTACCAAAAAAAGCCTGCAGAACTCGAAATGAAAAGAAACAACTACTTTGACAATTAGATAAGGAACAAAGAGAACCAGATATGGCTTACTCCAAAACTACACCTGAACAATACATTTCTCTAAAAGAAAGACTAGACAAAATAATTTCAGCGAAAACATCGTCCACAGTAAATGCCAACGAGTAAAATAATCAAACTATTTTCTCAACATTACCAAAATAACTTACAACAAGAAACACTTACGGTTACCATTCACTTTCAGCGGTGTTTACAGTTATCAGCCTGTAACTCTGTTATAAGCGTTGGATACTCATGAACCTATATATCAATGGAAACCTTATAAAATTGTCTAAATGATGGCAAAATTTTTGTTTCCAAATTCCTAATTTTAAGTGATTGAGAGCGTATTATTTCAGAACCAGCAGTTACTCTCCTAGAGGCCCCAAATCCATCAAATTTTAATTTCAGACATTGGTTGTCATCTTTCTAATTTGAGTACTGTCTGCACTCCAAAACCGTGTGTGGCACCTGTGCATTGCAACTTCAAAATTTGGGTCAATGAGCTCTAGAAAATTAATGACCCAAGACATCAAAAATCCCCGACATGGTTTTGGAGTGTAGACAGTAATGAAACTAGCAAGATGACAACTGATACCTGAAACTGACATTTGACGGACTTGTGACCTCTTGGAGAGAAAGTGTTGGTTCGGAAATAATACACTCACAATCGCTTAAAATTAGGAATTTAGAAAAAATATTTAGCCATCCTTTATACAATTTTATAACCTTTCTGTTGATATATAGGTTTATGGTTATCCGACGCTTAATAACAGACTTACAGACCGATAACTGAAAACACCACTGAAGGTGAACGATAACCTTAACTGTTCTTACAGCGAAGAAACAACTGAATGAAACTATAGCAAACACACACACACACACACACACACACACACACACACACACACATAGAATACACTAAGAATGCACTAAAATACAAATTTTGAATTTTAAATACATACGATTTCCGATATGCCTTGATATGTCTCCAGAGCATCAACTAGGATGATGGTCATGTTCATGGTTGGCAAACCAATTTGGTGTCCCGTGGGGCAGGTCTCAACCAATCATAGAGGATGTGCGTGTTCATTGCAACACGCAGAACGTGATTGTTTCGCTTTGAATTGGTGCACTTTGCAGTTGCTTCTGTCTCCTGAGGCTTTGCAAACTTAAAGGACGCCTCCCTGGCACTTGGATTTAACATGTACTTTACCGACAAAATGTTCATGGCTTTACTAAGTATATATCACATTCCTACTTTAAAATATTTCTATTTATTTTTATGGTGTCTGCCAGTTACTTGTATTCGCAAGAAAGTATATTTAATATTCTTACCAACTGCACCGCGGTCCACTAAAGTGACTTACAGAGAGAAAAGTCAACATTTAAAAAAGACCCTCAACTATGCAATCTTGTATACAGTATATCTACATACTACTTTCTTTATTCAGATGCTTTTCTTTTTCCTTTGTCTGTCGTTCTGTCGCACTGTGTCTCTATTCATGTAAATTACAGCTGCATTCAGTGAGATATAACAATTAAATGTAGCATAATTTATCAGCCACTACTGATGTAGCTCACAGTTTGGTTACGTGGGATCTACATGTACAGTCCCTACACATGCTGCTTTTGATGTTACATCAGGTTTAGCAATCGACATCGGGATCTGTTATGTGTCCCAGAAGCAGCACTATAAATACAGTTTTACACATTATTCTTAATAACTATGTAAAATTGTAAGAACAAAAAACATTGTAGCTACACATTGAAATATGTGTGCATGTATTTAAAATTACTTGACCAGTACTAACCTGTCATTGAATAAGGATATTAAATTTGTATTATATGTATACAGTATATTATGTTTAAACTTTGAGTCAAGATTATACAGCATCACCCACCCACATCACTCCTTCACCTGGCAAGTCATCACCTCCGTCCACCACTGGAAATTAAGACGTATCACTGAAGATATACTAATTGCCAAGTACCGCCCTGTACTTAACAAACAAGTCCAAGCCTTTCCGTTATCTCTTTTCCCCATGGGTATAACCTAAACAATACATTAACTCATTCGTTTTATGCGCCGGCTCTCCTGTATAAAAGCAAACAGCTATAATGAAAAACAATACACGTACAATGACATTTATTCAATAATAATTTAATAAAAATGACTACCTGCTAAGTACATGTAGAAGATGTCCAAAATGAAAGACAGCAATGCTATAATTAAACTATTTGTATCAATATAATAAACACGTGTTCATTCATAATTGATAAAGATGGACCATTATACTTTGAGGAGGTTGAGGGTGGAGTTGCGTAAAGATTGTATTTCCTGATTAATTGAAAGTTTGTAGAGCCATGTTGCCCCTGATTTGTGTATGTAATACTACATGTATGACTGGTTGGGCAAGCGTTTGTCATAATCTGTAAACTGACTACCCCTCTCCCCTTCTCAAAATCTTAATTGTTCTTGTACCATATTATAAGTAAAGAATAAAATGACTAACTTTTTGCCAATGTTCTACAGTATCACAGTCAATCAGTCAGTATCACATCTGATCACCATACAGCACAAGAAATCATGTGATCGATGAATATCTATATACACGAGCTTCAAAACCAATCTAATGATAAATTAAATATTGAGGAAATCTATGCTTTCCTTGAGCAACTGCTGCCTCTGTGGTAAAAGGTTTTTGCTCTTGAAGTCAGTCAGTGGTATCTGGGTCGTCGAATTCCTGCACCACCCACTTGATACTTTCTGGCAAACTGGCAAATTGTGAAGGATTTGAAAAAGGGCCTTGCTTCCTAGGCACAAGCTGCTGCTTCTGACAGGGTGTCGTGTGTGACTCCCACCTACTGTCCAGTTCTTTCATAAAATCATTCACTTCCTTAGACTGCCAGTGCATAGGGCGACTGTAATGTCTTCTGAGTCATCTTCCGACTCCTCCAAAGAAATGACACCCACATTCAATGATGATGCTAATTTGGAAACTTTCTCATCTTCTGTAAGCACCTTTTTTCTGAATCTCAGTTTCCGCAATTTAGAAACCAAACAATAAATTAAGGAACAGCTCAAAATTGGAGAATGAAACAATTCCAAGAACATCTGATCTGACGTGCTACTAAATAGAACAACTGACTTTCCTGTGACCCAAGGCAATAAAATAAACAGTCGCAGTGATAGTTATATCTCATGTTGTTTTTATTGAATCATTCTCAAGATACTTATACAAGGCCACTTATGTTTGATATGCTGACTTTTTATTACTTTTTATTCAAGATGGCTAACCAAACAGAAATGGAACAGCATTAAAGTGGAGTGCATGTTTTTACAAATACTGAATCTTGACGCACTAACAAAATTTATCTCAAAGATGTCAAACTGCCCAATGAAATATACCAGATCAAGGTGTTGGACAGTTTTTGCGAAACTTACCCCAACACTTACTCAAAACACAACATCACTCACGTGATCACTTTCAAATGCACCAGTAATGCAAAAGGTAACTTTGTTAAATCTTATGTAGACCAAATGAGAAAATAGACTTGCAAAGTTTGTTCCTTAGATCATGCCAAACCATAACGTTTTGAAATATTTGTCTACTTGTCAACTGCAGTTCTTAAGTTCTTGCGAGTCCAAGGTCCATTGATATGCAACATTTAATCCCTCAGCAAAGCTATAAGACCGTTCAGTACACGTACCAATACGGGGTCCATACTCGCTGTGTTATGGTGCATTGCTGTTGCAAATTGTAATTTATTTCAGTATAATTCTGTAGTGTAATAGAGCATACCGTAGTAGTACCACTTCTGTCTAGCCACATATGCTTGATATTCCTGAGGTTCTATTAACCCTTTCACCGCCAATGTCAACTACAGTCGACATTTGGGGGTGCACACATGCACATCGGCATGTGATGTGCTATGTGAAGGGAAGTGTAGGGCAGATGTAATTGAAAAGGAGTTAATTGATAAATGCTACAAATGTAATTTGTAGTGCAAAATACTACAGCTATGTAACTCGTGCAGATACAAACTCGACTGATGAATGTGTCCAAGCAAAACCAATTCTCAAATTACGCAAACGTACATATGTATATATCATGATGAACATTAAAAAGAAATTTTGAATATAAAACCTGGTGTGTGAATGTGTGTGAATGTACGTGAATGTACGTGGCGTGTGCATATTTTGAAAGTTTATTCACTTTGTTTCAAATTTTTTCGGTCAGATGCGAATTTCTTAATTTTCAAAAGTGCACAGAAAGAAAAGTCAATACTCTCAATTCTCTTTTTCCTATCAAGAAAAGATACGAAACGTAGTTTGATTTAAGAAATGAATTCATCGTTTTAATCACTTAAAAATACAGTAATGAAAGCCATTACAAGCATATGATATATGTAAAAAGTAGATACATGCGTATAGATTATATGAATGTATATAGAGCATGCCTCAATCTCTCAACGTTTCAATGTCTCAAAGTCTTAACAGCTCAAAGTTTAAATGTTTCAGTGGCTCAATGGCTCAATGTATTATTTGTTTTTACATGTACAGTTTTTCACTATTTCCTAACCATCCTCTTAAACTTGAAACACGAGCAAATCGTCAGTGCCGAGAACATCTGCAGTTCTTGAGTGACTGCAATCAAGGCGTTCACGTTCTGTGGATTGTCAATGACGTGTTTGCCATCCTCCCTCATCTTGCGGCAATACAGCATCTTTTGCAGATTGGCCAATTCGCCAACGTGCAGGATCTCGATGGCTTTCTTGAAGCATTCCATCACGTTATCCAGAGGACTCTTGCTCATGGCATTTCTGATGACGATTTCGTGAAAGACGATTCCCTCTCTCTCAACGACACGGCCAAACTTGTTGTTAACGGGCTTTTCAAGAGTTTCAGCCCACATTTCTTGCCAAAAATACTTGGCATATGTGTCCATCAATTCAGTTTCTGCATCGCATTCATTCTCTTCATTCACTTTCTTTAAGAGGTCTTCCCAATTGTACTCATCAAAATCAGAGTCGGACTGGTTGTCTGCCTCGCTGTCACGGTCTTCGTTGCGGCTTGGCTCTGATTCTTGTTCTCGAGTTTTGGACGGACCAGCCTTCTTGTTGTCTTCGATTTCTTTCTCGGCTTCGTCATCCTCCTCACTTTCCTCATATGCTTGTTCGTTTTCGTTTTCTATAGGTTCGTATGGGTATGTGGACCGGTCCTTGTCGGACATCGTCTCCTCGTCCTCTCTCTCGTTCTCTCTTTCGTGGTAACCGTCATCTCCTTCAACGTCACTCTCGATTACGATGACCTCAGGTTTAGCGCGTTTAATGTGTTTCTTGCTCATGGCATTTCTGATGACGATTTCGTGAAAGACGATTCCCTCTCTCAATGACACGGCCGAACGTGTTGTTAACGGGCTTTTCAAGTGCTTCAGCCCACAGTTTTGATGGAAAACAGGAGCAAATGTGCTTGACATTGAAGAAAATATATTACTGTAAACCGTGCGTGTCTTGCCTGAGGTCCCGTAACCTGATCTCACTGGTAATTTGCCGGATTTCATCGCGATCTTTGAACAAGAAAGTTCAGCCACACATTCTGTTAGCTCTGCCTGTAGCAGAATGGCATCCTACTAGCCTGGCAGCTCCAGTTAGTTCTTTCTTCTAATTCTCTGGTCTGCATACGACATGCATTTGAAATCTGAGCTAAACGATCTTCCAATTTAGGATAGTGATGATACAATACTTCCTGTGTGTGTCGAAAGCCTCCAAACAATGTTATTTTGTCCAAGCCCAACCTCTTTCAGAAGATGATTGCTTGAAGTTGAGGGGACTTTCTCTTCATATGTTTTGCCAGTACCCGGCCAAAAATCATGAGTCCACATTTCCTTTACTTTCTTATCGCCAGTCAACAAGATAATAATACACAACAGGACACAATGCCAGACGACAGCTCAATGGTTTTATCTAAATGAAAACTGCGTTCATCTGTAACACTAGGAACAATATGGCGGACAGACCAAGAACAAGCCGTAAGAGTCTGCTGGCTATAAAGCATTAGGCTCACAAAAGGGAGTCAACAAAACATAACAATACATAATGGCGGAACTGCCTTTTTCTTTCCTTTTCACATGCTGACTAGTACGTGTGAGTTTCTTTTCTCTTTGGTTGTTAGCAACCATGTTGACACGAGTTTGATGCACTCGTCACCGGACCAGATGAGAAGTAACTTATTTTTTCCCAGCTCGCATTTGTCCTTTAGAGGACCAGAGAAGTATAGTTCGCAGACTGCCTTAAATTTCTTCAGTGCCTGAGGAGCATCAGAGTAGTGCTAGTCCATTCTGGAAACCGGGAGGCCAGCAAGTTCTGCCATTTTGTCGTGTTTGTAGCGTGGCGCTCGGCGATTGTGGATCCAATATTTTCCGTCGAAATACACCGGCCAGGTGCTTGGAATCACGAAAAATCAGGACTAGAGAATTAAGGTTACAGACTATGATAAAAGCTCGATTTTTTCAGTTTTCAAGTTTTTCGGTTTTCTAATTCTGGTATAAAAATACTAACTTTTGGTGAAAACTCCAACGTGATTTCTTTAAAATTCGCCGAGATATGGAATGAAACATTTTCCTATCCTTCCTACGGTTCGCGGCAAATTATATTTGCTCTAGGACTTTGTTGACAAGTGGTTTCGCGGTCGGGTGCACACACACGCTCCTTGCTCTCAAATGTCAATTTCAAAGTCACGGAATGAAATTTGCAGCCAGTAACGCGACGTGTCAAGTGAGTTTCTTTCCCAAGCGCAAAGTGTTGTTTATATGTTATAAAGTGTAGGTGTTCAATTTTTGGTTCAGTTACAAAATCGCAGGGGCAGGAATAAAATGTTTTCAATATTTCTTGGTCTCGCCCAAGATAACACGTAAGTGATCACTTACCTGTAAAAATATTCCCTTGCACGATTCAAATTCATCGTTCAGTTCAGTTCATCGTTTTATAGCTAGTCCACAACTAGCTAGTTGTTTGTAATCTCAGTTCGTTCGATTTCTAATTTGTGTATTATGTCGTGGACCAGCTCTGTCGTTAAAAAATGCAAACGAAATTCGAGTCCGTTCTGTGCCTCGAGTATTAAAGAGGAAGAGAAAGGGTAGAAAAACACAACAATTTGCAGATGTCAAGAAAAAGCAGTTAGCAGCAAACGATCTTGG
>JAOBYG010046558.1:0-12111 GCA_025403545.1 Epizoanthus stellaris | reverse complement strand
TTCTACCCCCCCCCCCCCAAACAAACACGAATACAATACATTAATATACCCAATGCTTTCATTTGATTTCATTACAGGTTGGAAACTCAGGTTATGGCAAAACCATCACTGATCAAGAAAAACATCGTCAAGTCAAGTTCTGTGATGACACGACACCATTTTTCAGAAAGATAGATGAGATCGATAAGAATACGTTTGAAGTTCAGTCGCAAGAATAATATTAAGTTAAATTTGCCTTTGCAAATTGTTTTTTTCGTGTACCAATACGCCAAACTTCGTATGCTACAGTTTTATTACGACTGCTTAGATAAGTATTTAGACAGGGCAGATTTTCAATACTGTGAAATGGATACCGACTCGGCTTGTATTGCCATTTCGGGTTCGTCGGTAGAAAGTTTAGTTAAACCAGAGCTTAGAGAAGAGTTCGAGCAAGACAAAGCCAATTGGTTTCCGCGCACTGACACACCTGAGCACCGTGCTTTTGACAAAAGATCCCCAGGACTACTTAAGGAAGAATGGTCTGGAGATGGAATTATAGGTTTGAGCTAAAAAACCTACTACTGTTTTGGAGCCGCGGATACATTTTGCTGTAAAGGGGTGAACAAGAAATGTAATGCCATTGATAAAGAGAAGTACCTCAAGGTGTTGTTAACAAAAGAAAGTAGTTCAGGTGTGAACAAGGGATTTCGTGTGGTGGGTAACAACATGTATACTTATAACCAAGTTGGTGACGGGTTTTCATATTTTACGGAAAACGTAAAGTTCTTCAAGATGGAATAACAACAGTTCCACTAGATATTTGAAGCTATGATGAGTTTGTAGTTACGAGATATTAGATATGCAAGAACAGTACTACAATTGTACGAAAATGTAATTAAAGCTAGACCGAATGTAATTATTGTGCTTGAGTCAATAAAAGCGTTAATTCTAAAGTATATTGTTCTATTGAAAGGGTTGTTAAATGTGATTAGCAAATGGCGTTGTCCAAATGAAATTTCAACATTAATTTGAATAATTCTAAATTTGCGCCGAAACTAAAGTTTTCAAATTATTTTGCTTACAAACTTTCAAGAACGTCTTTTCTTCCCTTGCTAAGAACCAAAGAAATATTTTCGACTTGATTTCTTGACTTGAGCTCTTTAAAAAAAACTTCCTTTTAGTTCTCATTCTTTAAGTTCTGTAAAACCAAACCCGATATAGTTCTGAATTTGTGAACAATTATAGTCATCAATTGGCACTCGAATGGAACGATAGTTTTGCAAACCTTTCTTGCCTTGAAGCTGAATTAATTTTGTAGTGTTAGAAAAAAATAAATGTATATTTTACTTTCAAATCATCTGTCTCCAATTAAATGTCCCTTTTTGTTCTAGTCGTTTTGTCACATGCCCTTTTTGAAAAAGTTAAACTTATACATCAAATAAACGTCCCTTTTTGTTTTAACCATTTTGTTAAAATTCCCTTTTTGAACAAAATGTCCCTGATTCAGTCGTGTGTTTCCCGTTTCTATACAAAGCTTTTGTATGAAACTACCTTTATGTTTTGAACTCATTTCTCTTAATTTGTCCCTTTTTGAACAAAATGTCCTTTTCTGTCCTTAATGTTATAAGTTTTCAAAAAATAGTCTTCAACTGGCAGTCCTAACTGTCTAGGTATAAATCTCGTATAGGTGTGGTCATTTCAGTAAAATATACCCCTCTCCAAATTGTGTCGTTGGTCCCGTTTGTCCTTCGGTTTCTTCACATTTAGTGTAATTTTGTAATTTGTTTGATCCATTATTTGAAACTTGTCTTCAAAGCGTGATCATGTCAAAACGTGTTCTTCACAACTGCCCTTTTGTTGAATATGAAAATAAGTATTTGGTAAACTTGTCAAACCATTTAGCTGACGTACATGAACTTTCACCAGCAGAAAGAATACCATGGTTGGAAGAAGGAAACAACAGCTCAAACTTTTACGAAACTCACAGAAACGAAAAATGTTAAAGATGAAAAGCAATCTTTGATGGATGATTCTCTGACACTTTAAGATGTTGTGACTCTATGAACTTTCTTTTTGTCCCTATAGTGTATCGTCAGTCCCTTTTATATTTCGTTTCCTTCGCGTATAGCATAACTTTGTTCAATGCTTATATCAACTGGCCCTTTTTATTCCAATGCGTTCATAAACTGTCCCTTTTTAATGTTCATTCCTTTTTCAATCTATTTGTTCCTTCAAATCGATTTTGGAAAGCAAGAGAGCTTGAGAATCATTGTATGTGTTCTTGAAATGTATCATAAAAGCATTGCGAATAGTCTTGTTAAAATAAAGGATGAATGGAAAATACGAAAGTAATTTGTTTTAAAATCAAAGTAAGCTTTCTGGTTTCTTGAAGCAGACACCATCAAATGAAACATTTAACAGCTGAATACAAAAACATTAATCACAATATATTAACTATGTTGAATACTGCAAGAAACTAAACGAAACGAACTTAAAGAATAATGTATGTAGTAACAATCTTAACAACAAAAACTTTCAGCATGTCTCTGAAAAACAACCCAACCAGGACTAGGTCAAACGATAATACCAAAGAATAGCAAACGGTTAAATTTTTATATTTTGTCAGGTGAGCCTGTGCGTTTTTAAGTGGGCTTTTGTAGTTTTGTATTGATAACACTATTTTGTTTTGAAACACATATATATTAACGAAACAGGACACGTCATCTTTAGTTGTTTGAACTAAACAGACTTTGCCCAAACTTGCCCAGGTTTTCTGTTGTCTCAGAACAATAGGCTGTTACGTCACCTGGACTCCTGTTGGGTCATGTGTATATTGCATATAATAGCTCTTATTCTGTTTTGATAACATTCTCAACGAAACTTGAATATAGTCAACAAGAAAAACTATTAGTACCATTGGATCGTCTTAAGAGCAGCTGGTGGTGCGTTTAAAGAAAATCGTAAGTGCAAGTGCCTGAGAATATCCCATTTCTTAACGGACCAAGAACACTTTACCATCAAAGAAACAAAACGGAGAAGAAGTGTGGGAAAGAGAATACAGCTATGCCTAGTCAAAAGTTGATGAAAAAACAGTATGTAAAGGAGGATACGCGACTGAAAAAGATTTGAATATGAACGTGGAAGATACATGGATTGCACGCATTAAGTCTTGTTTGAAAATGTTCAGCGAAACAGACTACTCAACTTTCTTACTGACTTATCTCGCATCCAAAGAAGATAAACTGGGGACAATCGTTAGAAGCAAGGTTACACAGTTGAAAGCACTACAATCTCTGTAACTATATAAAATGAATGCAAGACATTAGCTGCGATTTAAATAAATTTTATTGATCAATCTAGATCTCTTTCTAATGAAACATTAAGTTATTTTATTGCATGTACTATATTCTTCCACGATTCTGTAAATCACATCCTTATACCCCAGAGCACTCTTGATTTCTTCCATAAGTTGATTGATTCGTAGACTGTGGCAATAAATGATTAGAAAATAAAGCGTAGTGGCCGTTGCTTAATCTTTTCGCGTTTCACTTTATCAACGACGATTGTTTTCTTCTTCTTTGTCTACTCTTTTCGTGTTCTGCTTCCGTTCATTCATTGTTACGAGGGGTCCTGTGGTTTCCAGATTCAAACTGTAGAAATTGTTTTTCATAAGACGTTTCCGTTTCCTGATTTTCTTCTCCACTGGAATTATTTCTTGGTAGTGGTTCTTCTTTCTGCGTTTCTTCTTGTTGCAAAGCTCATGGATTTCTATAACTTCCCAATTCGTTCATTTGTGGATACGATTTTCAAGAATCAGAAAATTTTCAAAATCTTCCACAACTCTAACAATGCCTTTACACACAAAGATACCCTGACCTTCCATCTTCAAAATGAATATTTTCTACACCCACCTTCTTCTTATACTTTAGTTGGTTCATTTTATCGAAGCGCAACCCACCACTTTTCCAACGAACTAATCAGAGGTCGAGCTTTGAGTTGATGTCAAAAGAGTTTAGTATCCAACCAACGATTACGCGACTTTGATTATCGTTTATAACCGCTGATTGGTTAAAATTGAACTTTAGAAACAAAATGAAAATGTTTGATTTGTTATTTGAGGAGAGGTGCCTATTAGAGAGGAACAACTTCGTCTACATGATCAAACTAGAAATATCAATTGACTTGAACGGCCGTCGTTAAAGGAAGATCAAGACCTTGAATTTGAGGCACTGACTCACCGCTTTAGTAGCTTGAGAATATAGAAGGATGATAGGTGCAATGACATGGTCAGACTCATGGCTGGAGGCAGCACAGGATCTAAATGGGAGAAGAAAGAAGGAACGAAACCAAGAAGTGTCGCGTTACAAACCACAAGGGGGTAAACAAAATGAAAGAGTTAGATCGAACTCAACCGTTCCCATCTAAACCAGGATTTAAAGAGCCAAGCAAAGTTCGAAATCTCGAAGGGTTTACAGACCCTAATAAGCACTGTTTGCCCCCAAAATATGCACCCTATTCAGTACTATTTTCCAACCCTCCCAAGTATCTCTTCGAAGATGGTGCCTTTGTGATAGAGTCTGGCGATCGTGTCTTTATGAACCGTCTATGGCACAACGAACCTCCTCCTCCAGCTAGTGGAATTTCATTTGCAGTGTTTATTTGGGAACGATGGAACATGGGACGGAGAATGTTACCCTAAGCTCCCACTCATTCCCGGTTCAGAACAGGAGAAAAAACAGAAAGAGGAAGAAGAATACAAGAAACGTCACGAGTTGTGGGAACAGCAGTATCAGGAAATACTTGCACAGAAACACAACACAATTTGTGGAACGATGACATTTGAAAGTCGGGCAATACAAAAACCAAAGTTTTCTGATAGTCCTATCAGCGCGCCAATGGATAAGGGTGAAGAACCAAAGGACTGGTCAGATTGAGTGGTTGGTATCCACTGCTGTAAACTTTGCTACAATATATGGACTGGCAAAACACAACTGTTGCAAGTAACGTTAAAGTGTTCCCCAGAAAGAGAGTCAAGAACCCGTCTAAATATCTTATCAATGGAAAATGTAAAGACATTTAGTAACTGCCGTGTTATTAAGAGTTATCAATAAAAATGTTATTCGTAGAAAGTGTTGGTACAGTTTATCAGTCGTGATTGTTTATACTATATATCTATTTCTCATCAGTGACTTCAATCGCCTGAGTCCTTTTGCAGTTGTCGAGTGGCTTTGTTCCCAATGGTAATTGTACTTGATCAGTTCAAGCCCACTAAGACTTGGACGGAGTCCTTTCAAAGCTTCGATCCAGCTTGTCCTCACTTGAACTTCATCCACTTTCTGCAGAGCAACTGGTAGATAGCAGTCGATTTGTTGTTCCAAAGTCATAAAAAGACAAACGTCGTGGTGCTTCTTACTTGGATTGTCGATTTGACAACCATAGCATTGTTCTTTTACCACCTTGTGAAGCAAATTATTTGCCGCCTTGGCATAACACACAAACAGTGACGTCTCAATCCGTCCTTCTCTGTCATTTGCTTGTACTTCATCAACAATAAAGTGTGGTACGTGATGCTTGTGGAATGACATGTGGCGAGGCCATTTGTACTTCTTGTCCACTCTTGTGTTTGCAGAGGCTTTTGGTCGATCAGAGATGGAAAGCTTACTGATTGACTGTGTCGAAAGTTCCATTTCTCGATCTTCTTTGTTCGCAGTACCCAACATAGCAGCTTTAGGTTGGTCCGAGATAGTAAGCCGGCTCATTTGCCTAGCTCCTGTTGTTGCCTGCTCGAATATTGAAAGTGAAGGTCCTGCAACTGGTAGCTGGGACTCTTGGCGCTGTCAACTTTATAGCCACTCAGTTGAATTCACACAAAGGAGATGAAAATAAAATCATGACCTCATGGATAAAAATGTAGACCAATCAAATTCTCAGAAGTCGAAAAACCGTTGTTGATTTGCATAAATAGTACAATATGCCGCCATTTATTCATGAGCATGAAGAACAAAAGAAATAATGTAATCCACCCATTTTATGCATGAGCGCAAAGAACAAGAGATAATGTAATCCACCCCATTTTGTTCATGAGATAGAAGACAATAGGGCAGCTTTCTAAAAATAGAACCCATTACGTCATTCCTAGGATAATTTATTCCATCCTACGTTAATGATAATCCACCCTAAAAGAGAGGGTAATTTCATGCACTACATACTACTCACCTTGTGAGGGATCTGCTTATTGGCTGAATTAGCAGACGTGCAAGGAGACTGTTCTCTAAAATCCCTGCCTCCAAATCAGGTGATATCAATGCTCCGCCTTCTAATTCTGCATTCAAGGTGCTCAAATTTGAAATAAAGTAAAATAATATGACATGGTAACATGCCTACAACTGTTTTTTTTTTGCTAACTCGTGTTGCAAGACTAGAAGAATTTCCCAAAGACTTTGCATTAAGCAGGATTAGAAAGGTAAACATCAGCTGTCAGGTGAAATTAACATCACACAGATTCAAAAACCACAAATTAGATAATTCTCAAATACTAGTAATCATTTCATGAGCACAGTTTGTTCAGTTCAGTGTACTTAAGCTATATATCAACAAAAACTCTGTTTTTGTTGGGAAATGTCATTGACACCGCGAAACACTTGTGAAAACACTTTCAGTCGTATAAACTCTTTGATTTTGTCCTGGATAAAACTGGTTGTTGATTTCACAAATTGAACTTTGACATTCTGTTGTTGTGAGACAGACAATGCTTTGAGTACGCCCTCAGACACACTGGACATCAGAGAACACGGAGTCATTCACAATTTTATCAACTTATTTGAATTTTGTTCTCCTTCATAAGTCAAATTTCAGACATGAGTTTATAAACTCTTTTAGGATAACTTCTAGGCTCTGCCACAACTTCTGCTCTGCAAAATAGGACGTTGATATATATGGACACCAATACGGAGAAAAAATACTGCCAGTGACTAGTGACAAGTAGAAAATTACATACAGAAATGTTAAAGATCGAAGACAGACTAAAGTATTCATCTTTGCCGAGTTTTTCCTATTTACATGATGCATGATCAGTAAACTCCCTTATCGTGACTACATGTACCAGAACTGTTGTGTTACTAAATCACGCCGAATACAATTTGGTAAACAAGATGCCATCTGTTTGGCTTTGTATTTTGCGAAATGAAACGAATTGAAATGAGACCTAAAAACTGTATTTTGCGAAACCAGTTGGACCAGTTGTGCGAAGATTTTCACTGCTTGTTTAGAGCAAAAATGTATTCAACAGTTGCAATTTCAGCTGCCAGAATCATTTACTCGTCGCACTGCCAGCTTCCGGCTGTTGCTTTTATAAAACTTCGTGTTTCGACTTCTGTGTTTGTGTTTGTCGATAGTATTTAGAACAAAATTTGTTTCATTGCACAACCTTTCTCCAAGACCATTTGCTTTGCGTGTGTAATCTTGATTTGTTATTGTTTCATGTTTTGAAAATAAATTTTTTAGTTATTGTTAAACTCGCACGGAAAAGTGTAAAATTATTTTGTGAAAAATTCGGCTTCAGTCTCTAGAACAAAGTTAATTTATAATATGAAGTTCTTTAGTTCAAGTTGTTGTTGGAGCTAGGGTGGAATGGAAAGCACATGGATATTAGGCCACTTGATTAATGAGGTTGGAATGCACCAGGAACACTTGTTACTTCCAGTAACAAAGTTTGTGCATAATGTATTGCTGGAATGCACCAGGAACACTTGTTACTTCCAGTAACAAAGTTTGTGCATAATGTATTGCTGGAATGCACCAAAAGTGGGTGGGCATGCTTCAAATGAATGTGTCGGAAATTGGAACCAGTACTGTGCACAAGGTCATATGTTATATGGTACTTGTATGTACAGTATGTACATACATGCACAAGTTACATGTATATCCAAGTGTGCATATGTCTTGTGTGACAGACATCTGTGGTTTCTATTTGTACATGATGTCAAACATGACTTACTCTCCATGTTTCAAACTTGGTCAGCATGTTTATTTCTTCTTCGTCCGTTGGTATAGTGCCACCACACAAGTACCTCAAATTACATGCCGAGTATCCCTGGAGGTGAAGTTTGGCTGAGGAATAAGATATGAGAAGAGGCCAGTGACCACTGTAAGTTGATTGTACATTATTTCATGATTGAGTAAATAACAAACAAGCTAGCTAAGGCCAACAATCTCATCTATACTGTACATCAGGGTACGAATTCAAATTAACAGGGGAAAACCAGCCAAAGCCGGTTATTATTGATGAGGGCCAGTTAAAATGTCTCAAAAGTACAGATAGCTGTCACCATGGCCGCCTAAAAAAATAAGCAGGAATTAGTTAAAAGACTCAAACTGGACCAGTTGCAAATCAAAGGTTCCTATGAGCGAACTCAGTAATGAAATGGTATAAAATAAGTGTCTATATGATCAAAGAAATATGCTGGTTTATTGGAGAGAGAAAATTCGACCGGAAAGTATGCTCCACTGATCTAATTTATGGTGGTTTCCATATAATGAATTATTTCTTGATTTTATGGCAATCTGTACAACACCCTTGCTGTTAATAGTGATCAATTGAATGAGGTTTTCACCACTTCGAGACAAAATGGTAGTAATACACAACTGTAACACAACGTTACATAGGTTGAAGAGAGACATTTTTCTGTAGCATGTACGGTTACAGACACGTTCAGTATATAACAGAGCTTTCTGTGAATATTTCTGCTTCATTTGTCTGTAAAGATATCATTGTAAACAGCCTTTTGATGCTTTGTACAGGAAAGCTTGGGGAAAATCAAGCGCAAAGAAGTTTTGTCCTTTCTTCCAGAACGTTTTTTCTTGTGTTTTGTCTCTGTTTTCCTGCAAGAAGAGCATGTCCACAGTCTTCTGCTGTTATTCAACATATCGTGTTCAAGCGCTGTGTTACATTGTAGACCTGCACTTGAACCAGTCAGGTGGAACTGTTCGTGGCTGTTGTCATGCATGCAAGCTTCAGTGCTTTAAGGGACCTGCGATGTCAAGAAATCGGCTGTTACTAAGGGAATTATAATAATGAAGAATGATCCACATTGACAACAGTCACCACGAGGAGATTGAACATGATATTTTAAATGTATTCGAGATAATTTTTGTTGTTGATGACGTCATACATAGCATCACATAGCCTAAACGCTTAAAACAATAATGGGGCCTTGCACGAACATGGAAGGAGAACAAAGTTGACTGCAATTTATTTCTAAAAAAAATTGCAACAAAAGTATGTTTCGCAATTTCTCACTTATGTCTCATGACGTCAGATTCTGGTGTCATCAGGTGCATGATGTGGCAGTTTTCCACATTTTAAGAAAGAAAATGAAAAATATGAAAACATACTTTTCTTTGTATTTGCAAATGGTAAATTATAAAAAAAAATTGATTCAAATTGGAGCATTTGTTATGGAGTTATTATCTTTTGAACAGAAATAATTCACAAATCTCAATATCGTCGAGAGTACGTGCACGTGTTCGATTCGTGATTCGAAGCACCATATTTGTGATAAAGATGGCGCGAGCGCCGCTTAATGGAAAAAATCAACTTCCTTAGCAGCCTTGATGTTGCAGGTCCCTTAAAGTCAAATTTGTTTGGAGACAAAACTCGTATCTTAATAGGGCTAGCGATAGTAGCCAAAACTTACTTTTGTAATCTAGTTTACTTGAATACTAAAACCAATTTGTGTGCAGATATTAAAATTTTTTAGTTTAGATAATGGCTTTTTGCATGTTTAATTAAGCACTTGGTTGTTTTTGTTTCTTAGAGGCGATTTTCTGCATTTTAGTACACATTTTCACCACATTTTCACACATTGCCAGAAATGTGTTCATGCAACATCTGCTCAGTGCGCTGTGGAAATGAGGCCGTGTGTCAACAAACACAAAGGAGCCAGAGTTTTCCTGGAGGAAGATGATACATGTATTTTTGAAGTCAACAAAGATAGTTCACGACTAGACGACAGCCTGAGGCAAAAGTTAATCAATTTCTACAAAGACAGCCCAGTTTTGTGGGATAATTTTATCAAACCTTTAAGAAAAAAAAACTACAGGTAAAGTACAAATCCACTTTGAAAGAAATGGAGGTAGTCTTCGACCTCCGATATACTTCTGGACTTGGTTGTTCGAAGACGGAGTACCTTTATCTCTAGAGTAGCACTAACCCAGGGATAAATCTGTTATCCCAGGGTTAGTTAACACCAGGATGTAACAATCAAATGGAAACCAATCATAAATTTGACAAACCAAATGACCACTTGGCTCAATGTTCATCATCAGTCACGTTTAGAACAAATAATTTGATACTTTCAAAACTTATTTCTCGGAAGTTTCTGCTAACTACGGAGTAGTTTATACTGCAGTAGTGATTTTACAAAATGAAGATTGAATGACCAGTTTTCAAACTTATTCATGAAATGCCTGGCAGTATGCACACACAAACTATTAATTCACTACAGTTTTATTTCGTTTTGTTTGATTTTAATAATACAGGTTTTAAGGAGGCAGTTTGATCTAAAGTTGAAATTTGCAGCTCGTTCTCCAAAATTGTCCAAGTGGGAAGCAGAAGAGAAATTGGCAAGAAAAATTACTAACTCAAGTTGAAAGGAAAAGTGTAATTGTGTCAGTGGCATTTTTAACTAAGGAACTTTTGTTTGAAAAAAACGTTTTCAATCAAAATGTCTAGAGTAATTAAAAACAGGCCAACAACAGGAAAGTATGGTATGTAGATTTTGCATCATTTAGAATTGACAAAGTTCCTACTTTTTCACTGATCCACAGCATTTGTGGCCGGCTCGGCTCCTGTCATGAAAGAAATCTTGATGAGTTTAATTCAAGCAAATTAAAGTTTCCATATCTACTGCCCTTAAGTTTTCATTATAAAGCGCTTTACCAATTGTGTCCCCCATGCCAAAATAATCCACAAAGAAGCCAAACAGATTAGAACTCATCACAAAACGAAATAAAACATGTCCTTAAGTTGACATTTCGCTCGCAACACCAACAACTGAAGAAAGCGTGAGAAACTCTGCAAGCCGAACACATCCCACCAAAATGTTTGTGCGCTTTCTTTAAAAATTACCTTTGTCCACCATCTTGTTGTGCACAGAGGAGGCTGGGTGTGAACTAAATGTTGCTACAGGTGTGATAATTGCGACACTGACGGGTGCCAATGTTGCATGAAAAATCGTCCCATCTAACATGCCATTGCCCAACATGCTGCCTGAAAAAGCCACCGGTTAAAAATTGTAACCACGTACCCTGTTACACCATGTTGATTTTAGCGCAACAATGTTGCACTAAAAATTGTCCCATGCAACATCACCTTTACTTTGTATAATTGATCAGGTGTCATCCTCTTGTCTATTTATAATACTTGGGTTGTTTGAACGTTTTTGGTAAACAAACAACTGCATGTTGGAACCAACTTCGTGAGTGTAGATAATTGCTTTAATAGCTTCACAAAACTAATAGTTAGGGACTAAATCAAATATGTATTGACCAAGCAAAACATACCATGTGAGAATGGCTTTAGTCAGCAACGTGCCCACAAGGTTTTTGCCTTTGTAAACTTAAAACTATATAAACTTGAATCTTACAGGAGAGTTGAGTTAGTCCTCAGTGAGTTCCATTAAAACCATGGAACAGAAATATATTCTGACTCTTGCTTGGCATGCTACATACACATGTATTAGCGGTGAAACAAGCAATTTCTCAAGAGGTTTGTTTACATTCAACAGTAATTATATTTCCTAAATTTATGGTTACAAAATGTGAGGGTATGCCATTCTGGCAGCTGAGGAGAAAAACGGCCGACCATTACCAGTCAGCTACAGTCGGCCACAGTCAGCCATGATTGGCCAGGATTGACTATGGCCGACCGACCATGATCAGCCACTTCATTGCATTCTAATTTCGTGGCCGACCGACCATGATCGGCCAGTCCATTGCATTCTAGTTTTGTGGCCGACCAACCACGATCAGCCAGTTTGTAGCCAGCCAACAGGCTCTTCTAGCGAAAATGGGGAAGTGGAGGGGGGGGGGGGGGGGGGAGAGGAGGAATAGCCCGCACAGATTTATTGTTCT
>JAOBYG010046447.1:0-12112 GCA_025403545.1 Epizoanthus stellaris | reverse complement strand
CGACAATGTAGGCATGCGATAATGGTGGTTCATACGAGGTTCAGTACACTTTCAAATGTCATTTTCTTGTCCAAATTAGAGCTAATCTGCTTCCTCCATGAGATATCACGAAGGGTGTTTATTCAAAAGGGACCTTAGCACGTAAGGGCCCTTTTGTAAAAGCACCCTTCATATATATACAGCGACTAAAGATACAATAAAAACGTGTTGCCCTGATCGGGATTTGAACCCACATTCCCCTGTTTACTAGTCGGGTGTGATGACCTCTACACTATAGCAATCTCTGAAATGAGTCTCTCGGTGTCGTTCTAAACGTGGGATTCCCGGGCTTTTTTTTAGAGGCCAGTGAGGAAGACTATAAATTACACAGGTGCTTTTCCACCTAAGGATCTATGCACAGTTCGACAAGTACCAACTTAGAAATCAGCGAGGAGGATCCCGAAGGATACAGTCTTATTAATATGTATATTAAAGCATACAGAGAAATAATCCATCCAATGTAATTTGCTATTTATTCGCTGCGTACATCTCTAAAAATTGGTGTAAATAAGCGCTTCGATTGAATCTACTTTTGCTCTAACAAGTTAGTTATGTTATATTTTCATCTTACCAAGAGGCAGATTTAGATACAAGACGCGGACGTCCATCGACGGTTTGCAAATCTCTGCTTTCTTTCTTTTCGTGTTAGATTGCTGTATCACTCATTCGTTTGATATGCTTTTCATATTAAGGATTTCGAATACTAGGAATTGGATAATGTAGTTTTCAGGTCAAATGTATAATCTGACGATTTATATTCTCACGTTCGCGTTGTCCAAACCACTTTAACTGGTGGTTGTCCGTTGTATTTCTGAAGACGACGACAGAAAAGTTGTCAGCTCGCTGAAAGGTTCTGTCATACGGTATGATATTGATTAACTCTTTTCCTGAGGCTATGGAAACCGTTTAAATTTTACACGATCGCATACCTCCAACGTGGCGTCGATGATGCAATTTTGTCTTAATAACCCAAGTTACAATTCTTCAAACGCTCTACGTTTTCATGTTCAGCTGTTATAAGTGCTGTTAACTCTGAAGAGACTTCGATATAAGCTTAATTTGTAGTCATACATAACAAGTTAATTAGTATTCCATCATGCATTGCATATGTCAATGCTATACAGCGCGTCATTACAGCAATTCAATGGCAGTCGTATTTTCCTTTCTTTAACTCCGTATACTACATATCTCTACGTCTTTACACAAATGATATTGCATTCAGATTAACTGCATCTAAACTAGCAGATGACAGCATCAAATGTGTTTTAGAAGAAGACTGATCCAATAACTTTTAGAGGACCAATTTCATCGATTCAGTCTCGAAACTGACTGATTCCATAAACTGATTTCGCTGGCTGATTGACGCCAGCATATATCTAAACAATTTCGAATCAATCTTTAAATAATTAATCAGAGAGGGAGGAGAGTTTGCCACAAAATTTACACTCTGTTTTGTTCAATGGTTCAGTGGTAGTTTATAATAAAAACTTCATTAACTTTAACCCGTGTCAAGAGACACTGACATATTACAAACCTATATAATGACCGAATAAACGATTAGAGTAGTAAATTATATTCAATGCCTCATTCTCTTACAATTGATGTATAATAAACGTTGATTATAGATCGATCCCTCATTAAACAAACGTAACAAAATAGACATATATGTGACTTAATGAAGGAATATGCAAGTTTATATTCGTCATTTCACCTAGAAAAAAACTGCACTTAAAAAGACAGTGAATGTCATATTCAATGAGACAGTTTGGGCACAGTTTCTCGAGCTGTTTTGGACCTACTCGCTCTACTGACTAGGAAGTGATGAGAAGATATCCTTAGTTGGGTTCTAGTTTATTTGCCCGTTTGGGCATCTTGAATGGCGTCCAGATATTTTGCAAATCCATGATAATAATAATAATTTAATAATTTAATAATAATAATGTGAAACTTATATAGTGCTGTTTACAGGTGGCTGATCAACAGCACTAGAATTTCTAGTTTCTCCAACTGTCCACAAATTCTCTCTTCATTCAATTTATAGATGTGTAGGGATTTGCAGTATTTTAATACATAACAGTAACAGAGTTTGAACTTGTCTATGAGACACAAGAAAGTGGCAGGTTTTTCTAATACCATTATTTTATAAGTATCGTGATTTGATCCTGATTTTTCAATTAGGGTTACAGCTATATTGAACAGTCTATAACTAATACCAACAAAAATAAACAACAATTTGTTCTATTTCCTAATGAACTTCCTTCCCATACTAGATGCCAAATTGGAAGCGTTTTCACGAGGGATTTTACTTTTACATATCAATGCGTCCGGTGTTTACATACCAAGATAAACTAAATCAATTTGCGAAGTGTTTTCGTGTTGTAGAGGATTTGTTTTATAGGTCACTGGAGATCACGTTTAGGTCACTCGTAGACAAATATTGAAATAAGCATTTTAAAACAACACAGTTGGATTTTCTGTCTCGTTCATCATGTCAAATTTAGCGGTAGTTTCGATGAACTGAATGGCTTAATTCTCTCATTAACTTTCACCCGGCGCTAGAACTAAGGATCGTTGACAATCGCAGCGTTTCAAATCTTACACTTTAAAGTAAATATATTCGAGTCACATACTGAGTTGCAATACGTGGGGCGCTCAACTATATCTGTGCGCATTAGAATAGCAGCCGACATGGGGCATGTCCTTGAATCAATGAATGTAATATGGAACATTTTGAAAGTATCTTGCCCTGTGCAACTTGGCGCTAAAATAGCTTCATATGTGTCGATAGAATATATCAAGAGTAAACAAATTGACAAGCCTTTGATATAAATGTACTGTGATTGGCCGCGGCTAATACCGAGAGAACTTAAACCATCTTTTCAGGTTGTTTAACTTTGTCCTTATTTACGCTGTTTAGGCCGGATAAATTGCTAATTTTCAGCCTTGTGAAAACATTTGACATTTTTATGTAGATACAATTGTCGACAGTGTGTCTTGACGGTATTTACCAGATCGCTGAACACGCGACGCATAAGAACAAAGGTAACAACAAATTCTAAGGAAGCCCAGCTTATTTATGTTGTTTCCGGCGTGTATTGAAAACTCACACTCAAGGAGACCATGGTTGTTGTAGTATGAATATAAGTTGTGGAACCAGAAAAAATCCAGCTCTATTTTCGAGGCAAATAGAAGTAGACAACATGCAAAGTTTACTGCAGCAAGTCATGCTTACTTTAATAACTTTGTGTTATAGGTCAGGAAATATTTTTCAGGAAGACGATATCGACAAACACAATCCTCTTTTATTATTTTGCATTGCTTTGAATTCAATTAAATTGTGTCACACACTGTGAACCTAATTTTAGTTTTGAAAAATTATCGTTGCTTTTAAAATATGTATTCACAGGTGCACACTCTTTACGACGCCCCATACCGAAGTTCGTCTCTCCATATCTCTCCTTAATTGTCAGCTGTGCACAAAGGAGACACTTTACCATGCACAGTTGATAGCAACTTAAGTGAATCTGCCAATAACTATATTGTTGTCATGTTGGCACAATCAAACTCTGAGAACGGGAAACACGCTTCTTTTGATTCGATCTGTATGTTTTCAAATGGTATACTGAAATTTGCGACTAAGCAAGTAATAAAACACAATAGTTTTCTCTCTAAACTAAAATAAATGCTAATTACATATGCGTGTTTTTTACATGGCTCGAATTTCGGTTATGATTTATATGGTTCAGTGGTTGGGTTTTGGATCCGCTGGGATTCTTTGGGAGCTTATTTCGTAGTTTTGTTGTTCTTAAAAATAAGAACAACTTGAGAACAATTTAGGCTGAAGTTGCCTAAAAAATTAAGAGCAACGAGGCTCTGTCAAATTATCTGGTTCTTATAAAAGAGAAGCGTGTAGTCATAGACATTTCTAGCTCATAATCTAACTGCCATTTAGCCCCAGTTTTAGACATGTAGTTTGCCATTGCCAGAACGACAAGGGGACCATTTTAAACACAGCTTATCAACACTGACATGCTCATTTACAAACTTGTGTATTGTTTACTGATTGCCAATGTTGATCCTAATTTTAGTATCCCAAATTCAACACCCGAACGGCCATTTTGCAAGTAGACCTATCATGCACAATTGGTATACAAACCTCGGCAAACGTCTCACAATTGGTAACAAAGTTCATTATTAGAGGCCGAGAAAGTATTGTTGAATTATTGATTGAAAACCTGAAGAACTGAATTGTTTGTCATTGTTTCACCTTCTACAGCTGTAGGACCTTCAGGACCCTTGTTCGCTTCCTATGTTTATACCATGATTGAAAAACTAGATTGCTTTCGTATTAAAAGCGATTAAGGTTAGTTGTCGCTATATTGCACTGATAACAAAAGTCATTTGCTTTAATTGTTGGAGTACGACGTGAACGCAAAGTAATACACTTACTGTGTAAGGGTTTGATCCGGACTCGACTGCATGTTAAAAGCAATAAACAATCTCCATGACAATACGGCACTACATTACGCTATTCCCACACAATATCTTTTAGTATCTGTTAGTGTGGAATGATACTTTATATTGCAAGAGCAAATTCTGGAAGTACAGAAAGTTGATGATCCTGTATCTTTAGCAGTGACAATACTGACAATCATAACATTTGTGAGTTTGAAATAAGTGTCTTAGTTTGGTTATTCTCTTCTTCTTCTTATGGTTTCTGATTCAGTGAAGCTATCAATACCTTTGTTCATTAACGAGTGAAGTTCAAAATTTTATAGAAATATGTTCATTCAACCCAACTTTAGGACGAGTTTGCACACATAGAGTGTAGTGAGTTGATTTAACGAGAGACATTGACAAGGCATGTCACGTTTATGACAAGGCCTTTATAAGTTATAGTAATCCGTTTTTTCATGTGTCTTGTATGTAGATATATATCAAGAGCATGTTTCACTGTATAGCAGGCCTTTTTTGTCACTCAGTGGCAGTAACGTTGCAACTTTGACAGAATTAAAAGGCACTATATTTGGTGTTGCTTTGAAATTAAGTGCGTAGTGTCAAGCATCGTGCCGATAATGATATTTATATTTTCTTCAATCGAGAGAAAGAGCCATAGTAGACTTCCAGGAGATTTTCTTAGATGCCAAAAATTGAGGCGGCACAATTCAAGGAAAGAGTTGAAGAAACTATAAAATGAATATGTCTTGCGCAATCCGTTGTACAGACTTGCCACAAGTCGACTCACGAATAATCAGTAAATCGAGCGCGTTAGCGCGAGCGAATAATCAGTAATTCAAGTTCGGCCCTCTTGTAAAAACGTCTTTGTATATCGACGAAAAAGTAGAATATACCGGATGATTCATAGTGCATGATATCGAAATAGAAACCACCTTCATTCGATTTTTAATTATTTTCTTCATCAAGATATTTTGAAAAGCATAAGTCATGGTATTTACATGTCTTGTAGCAAAATGACCTTCATTTTAAGCAGCGTCAGCATAAAAGAAGCAACAGAACAACTGTTTTATCATCCGTTGACATACGAATTTCTACCGTTTGAAAAATGATTTTATGTATATATAGCAATGCAACTTGGTGAAGGTTTCTCACATGAAAGAGCTGTCACAACAGACAGTGACTTCAACCCGTAATTTATTGAGCGTTTCTGGCTTAAAACTTTCTGTCGTTGTCTTCACCGTCACTTCTAGCACAGAAAGAATCCGATCGCCAACAGTAACACATTTTTCTATCTTGAACTTCACAGTATTGCGACATACTGATCTAAAGAATAAAAAAAACTAGCTGTTACAGGTCTGTATTCCTGATCTTCGATGTGGTTATAATTTTGTCCTGTTATAAGCGAGTTGCAGATGAAGATCTTGACCTGACGAATGGAACAATTATTAGAGGCAAAACTATCTGACTGTATGATCCAGATCCACTGCAGGGTATTTTTTTGGAAAAGACATGAAAGTAAAGGCTCAAACAAACATCATGTATAACGTGGTTGTATGAAAGCTAGAATTGCTATATCATTACAAGTCATCACAGACACTGTGGTTATTGAAGGCCCTGATGTTAAAGGTAATCCTTTTTCATAAATTTAAATTTCCAGAATATTTTGTGTACTGACACAGTGCTGTTGGGAAGCAATTTCACAAATTGGTGGAAGACAACTTTCGAAATCAGTACCAGTTCGTATGCCTGGCAAGCATGGCCGTAATATGTATTTTATGAGTTTTTAGTTTATTTAACGCTATAACTGTCACTCCGTGTTACTAAGAAATGCCATTCCGTTTTGCATTTCCTAAAATTTGGACGCTTTTGGCTGTTCTTTCAGCCTACTTCAGGATGGAAAGCTTGTGTAATTTAATATTAGTTTCTTTATTCAAGCCCACATTGCCTAGAAGTGAGTTGTTGGAAATATTAGTAATATCCTAGCTCATACGCACTGAAACATGAGAGTGGGCAAGTTGAAGTACGTTATGAAGTAACTGGACCTGCTAGCTGAAGAATTTTGAAACGTTGAATGAACTAACTTCCTGTGTTTATGGACAAATACAGTTGTTTCTGGTATTGTAGCACATCAGGCTTTCATGCCGTTTTTCATTTCCTAAAATTCGGAACCTTTGGCTGTTCTTTCAGACTACTTCAGGATGAAAAGCTTGTGTAATTTAGGCTTAGTTTCTGCAATTAACATGAAGTTCTTTAGACCACATTATCGATAATTTGAAAATTGTGAGGATCTCCATTATGAGTTCATAAAAAGATTCTCCGGCGTTATTGGCAGTACTATCCAATAATATAAGGCAGAACTACTTTGTATATATAGTGTCAAATACTAGTACCAATTTTATGCTACAGTATATCCCCAGACTCATACTTGTGTTGTGGCATCAGCACGAACGGTTGGAGCACAAATTCGAATTTTTTTAATTATTTACCAAACCATTTTGTAAAAGGTGAAACTTTGCGTAAAGTATATTGTGTCTGGTAATTTGGGAATAGTATATTACACCAATCTCCAAACAATATTGTTGTGGCAACAGTAGATTTTATTATCCATGATTCAAGAGAGACTTTGGCATTATTTAGAAGAAAGGAAGAATTAATAAGAACAACAGCAATTACTTAGACATTGCAAGATACTTAGTAAATAATTCAAGATAGGTTCAAGCAAAAACACCGAGTTTTATTAGTTAAGTTAGTAAAGAACGGAATCAATCCTTTTGTACTAGATTTCAAGTGTTTATAGTATTTAATTAAACAAAATTGCCTAGATATAAAATTATTCATACCTCGAAGAGTTCCGTTTTCTATTTTGAGTACATATCGGCTACGAAACAACTGATATCAGTCATAAAAAGTATCCATAAACGGTTTATGCGTCTCTAATTACATTTTTGTTTCAAGTCTACTCGTGCATTGCTATTTAGAAGCTTTAGGATAATTTAATTGGAAAGAAAGGCTGCTTCTAATGGCTCTTTCCTTGCTTTGCACGATCTGGCACCCCGGGTCAGCGATTTTGTTCATGTTTATCATCAGTGTAAAAGGTCCGACAAAGCAAACGAAATTGAGTACAAGTTGAACTTCACGTGATAAACGCTAGCTTGGTATAGTTTCAAAACAAATTAATCATCGTGTTAAAGGACATAATTATCTCCTCTGGCATACGTCCTGTCCTTTGTCTCACACTACCAACAACTAAGTTCGTATCTTCGGTGGCGTGCAAATGAAACACAAATAAAATCTAAATATGAATAGTAAGCAGTAGTACAAACAATGATAAAGATATAAGAAAATTATTTTTTATCTTTGGAGTTAGAATTCAATGAAATGTACCCGCATTCTAAAAGGTTCCTAATTTGTGGAAACTTGTATTGGGTTTTACTCCGATTGTGTAAAGAAACTTTGAAAATGGCAGAAGGTTCATTTGGAAACAAAGTAGACATAAAAGTAATATAAATAACATAATACTTTAATGCCTTGACTTCATGTGAAACACCTCGGTTATAATAACTAAAGAAAGTCTACTTAACCTATGCAAGCAAATGCCATACCTGGAAAATATATTAAATTACCCTATTGACTCGTGCCAGTTGTGGCTGGCCGCTCAACTATATCTTTATTTTCATCAATTACTCTAGATATAAACTTAGCACGTATGTCCTAGACAACAAATATATAAATAGGTTGTCAAGATTTAACATTCGTGAAATTACAAATCAACTTCCAGGTATCAACCGAACAAACGTAAGACCACACCCATCACACAGCCTTTTTGAGCACAAAATGCAAATTTGTAATACATTCACATATCATATCTTCTGACTTCGACCGACGTGAAAGGCGTGAGAGGACGAACGTTTTGCCTAGTGTGCTAAATTACACTGAAGTAGTCTTCCAATTTCTGATCATCATTTATTTGTCTCGGAACTCTGTTAATTTGTTTAAAGACCTTATGTCCAAGATGCTTTGACCAAATGCATTCATTGACAGTCAACACAATTTAAGACTTAATTAAAATGCTATAATAAACCTTTAAAATTACGGCGTTATGAATTTACCAGTAATTGCAGCTCGATTTGTTTTGAATCGCAACTGATACATCAGTATTTTGTACCACCTCAGATTGAAGATTACTATATCTACCACACTTGCTCTTCCTGATCCAAGTATAGTTGCTGTATGCTTGATGGTATGGAACATATCATTAATGTTTTTAAAATGTGGAAATTAGGTAATCATAGTGATTTGAATCTTGGTAAAGTAATATACTATTCTTTAGAATGATTCTTGAAATCAGAGTATTGTGAATAATTTTGAAACATACTCTCGAGATCTAAGGTTAGGGATGACAGAGATCGCATTTCAATTTCCATATTGCTCTATCACAGAGTTTACAATCTAAACCAAATTCCTGAAATATCTTACTTCAGATACAGTGGTTAATGCACACAAACGCCGTATATATCGGTTAAAGAGGTTAGAAATTTGACAATTCTATTGTTGTAGGAAGTGAACTATACTATTTTGCTGCTCTTGAGCCTATTTGTATTTAGTAACAGATGGAACATTTTCGTTTCAGCGGCGTTTCATAGTTTAAAGTTTATAGTGGTCTGCACAGCCGCTGTCAACTATTTTTCTGTTCACTGTCGAGTTGCAGAGTTTCATAGCAGTTGCACTCCATTCTCAACATCTATAGACAAAATACCAACCGAATCAACAGCAATTGACTTTCTGGGACCGTTTAAAATTAATTAAACTAAATGTATGATCTTAAGAAACACTCAAAGGCACTCCATTTAGTTGACAACATGGCCATTTTACATCATACAATACAGCATCTTCAAATTAATCTTGTGAACCCAATTTCTCGTCTTTACCATTTCCAGCGCTCTCCAGCGCTACTCCCGAATATGGGTATACTTTGGGTATAATCCAGAAACCGTCTTCAAGAAAATAGTAACAGTAAAAGTAATTCATAAACAAGTTCACTTCTACGTTCTCCGGCTTCAGGATTTCAATCCCGATTTCACCGAGAATACCATTGAAACAGTTTCAAACGTTCTGATTGGCTGTTGGAGAGTCACCTGTCATTGTCAGATCATGTGGTTATGCGTAGAAATACCATTGACAAACTACTGGATTATATTGAATGTCTGGTAATTTTTTGTTTGATAGAGGGGTTTATGGTTCCATCCGATAATTACTTGAAGTTAGATCATGAAAACATTTCCCTTTCATGCATGATACAAAGAAGAGCGCAGCTGAGGATTCACTAAAATAAATTGAAGTTAGAAGTCTAAACTATTTTAGGTATTTTCACACGCGTGTTTTGTTTACAGTGGATTTGTAAAGCGTCGGCGCCAGCACGTATGAGGCCCCTTCATAACTTTCTAGATAATGGTGTTCATTTAAGCCGGCCTCATACGTTGCGTTTTTGTTGCACAACATGTGCAACACAAAATAATACAATACAACACAACATTCATACTTTATTGACATATCCCCTGCAGGTCTGCATGACAGGTGGAAGCGTCGGCGCCAGCAAGTATGACGCCCCGCCGGCCTCACACGCTGCGTTTTTGTTGCACAACATCGCACAACTTTCTACAAACATTATCTGTGGCATGATACAAGGAAAAGCACAATTTTCACAAGTGTTTTGTTCAGCAATGGGCTTGTAACAGGAAGAGCGGTTATCGCGGTTTCCAGCCAATTGCCAAACAAGGTTAAAAGAATCTCCTATATACAAACATTTGCGTCACTACTCGGTAGAACAAAGTACGTGTTGTGCAGTAGATTAGAAACGGAAAAGCGATGTCATTTTGATCCTTTGTTTTCAAATTTAGTATCGTTGGGTAGCTATATTTAGTTATTAATTGTGTTCGTTATTTTTTGTTTGTGTCTCGGCATCACGTACTTCATCAACAGCTCATAATCACTTGGTATCAAAATAAGGCAAAATTTGAATATCTAACAAAAGGCCTTCCGGTGTTGCCTTTTAAGGAAGTTAATTTGCCGAATTCGTTGTTCGTTCATTGTTGTTGATTTGAGGTTTTGTTGTCTTTCGCTATATGTACATCTGCCCAAACACATTATTCTACACCCATCTTCAGCGACAGAAGAAGGAAGACACTCGTGAGCAGATTGCAAAACACCCGCTTCAGTGTATGAACTGGTCAATCTTGTTTTACTAGTTTGTCCTGTCCAACATGTCAATGTAATATTGCCGATAGTTAGCATCCTTCTAGTTGTGACTATTTACTTGACTTGAAAAAGACAAATATCAAAACGTTTAACACGCTGAAATTATATTTGATGCATAATGCCAAACAATCTATAAAATTTGAAACTGGGCATACAAATCAGAATATAAAAAATGTACATATAAATCAGGAAATAGAAAATAGAAAATGTGTTTGATCATCTGCAACTTCGTCGGACCACTAGAAACAGAAATTCATAAGCTCACAAAAAGATTGAAACGAATAATTATACTCAAATACTTTGAAAACGTCCTGGTAATGCACTTGAAAACAATTATATATTTATGTTACATGCACTCTTTATGGTTAAGCAGTTCTTGAACATAGAATGTGTCCGATGTTCACTGCTTCGGTTTTCACACATATCGCAAACATCAGAACTATATTGATCTTGATCAAAGAGATGATTTCTATTTCTCGGAAATGTATTTTTTTTATTCTTTTTATGCTCGCATTCATTTTCTATTTTGCATTAATTAGGTCTCCAAAATAATGCAACATTCGGTTCAGATTGAAAAAATATATTTGTAAGACTTAAAACGTTTTCGACATTAAGGGACCTGCCACACGTACGTTGCTAAGGACGTTAGTTGTTTCCGTTACGAGCGCACTTGCGTCATATTGATCATGAATATCGGCCACAAATCACGAACCAAACACGCACGCGCGCTCTGATTGGAGGATACTAAAAATTGGGATTTTTTTAATGTTCTTTCCAAAGATAACACTATAAGGAATTCTACTATTTGAGTCAATTTTTTTATAATCTACCATTTGCAAACAGAAAGAAAAGTATGTTTTCATAATTTTCCCTTTTTTGTCTTAAAACATCACCCACCTGCTGATGCCAGAATCTGCCGTGACGGGACATAAGTGACGGAAATTACAAAATATCTATTTGTAGTAAATATTGTTAGAAACAAATTACAGACAATTTTGTTCTTCTTTCACGATTGTGCAAGGCACCATTATATTTGTTTTAAGTTTGGGATATCTGGCTTTTCTTTGTTTGATTTTAAAGTGAGAGCATGGTCTCTCGTATAACTTTGGAATAATTCGGTACTCATAAAGTTTTCAAAACACTCTTTGAAAAATCCACTCGTGTTGATTTATTACCTACAAAAAATTCGTAATGGTAATAAATCCTGCTTGTATAATTTACTCGAGAAGTGAGGTATTTACCTATCTAATATAAACTAATTTGTGAATCGGTTCACCCTCTGCAACAAGGCACATGACTAGACTGGCGTTTGGTTAATTTATTCAAACATAAGTTCCTAAGTAAATGAGCGTGACTAAAG
>JAOBYG010046336.1:0-12113 GCA_025403545.1 Epizoanthus stellaris | reverse complement strand
TATTTTATTTTTATTATTATTATTATTATTATTAATTTTATTATTATTATTATTATTATTATTATTTTATTTTTATTTATTTATTTATTTATTATTATTATTTTTTTTGGTTTGGGCATTGGGTATATAATACGGGTACTGATGTGCCGCCCAATGCGACGCCCAACGGGCTTAATAATCTTAGCTACTCTAAAATTTAAAACGGGGTAGCAATATTTAGAAATTTGGCACTTTTAATCTTGCGAGAATGTGATGGACCACTGGACCGTTGTTCGCAGGGTTAGGCGCTTTTACACCCCGGAAATTATGTCCACAAGTGCAGAATGGGATGAATCGAATCCACTACATCGATAGAGTAAAAAACACTGTCTAAATCAGGCTCTCGTAGCGGGAGAAAGTTTTGGAGGCCGTAGTCAGACGTGTGATTTTCAGACAAATGCTCTCCAACACGCAGTTAAAATAGATCATAATGTATAGCAAGTGAAAGGAAGACCTCAGCGTTCTAGAACTTTCATACTGTCGTGTTACTGCCCAGTCGAATTCAATCACATCAAAGATACCGCGTTAACGTTAACGTTTATAATATAACGAAGCGTAAAATTATTAGAAGTGATGTTTAAACCAGCCTAAGTGATTGACTGCAGTGATGACGTCAACATGACAGTGTTTCAACAGCGCAGCCTGACCGTGATGACTTGACTGCTTTGAGGTAAAGAGACCAAATTTCGATTTGAAAGCTTGCACGTCCACTGGAAATTCGCCATACATTCTCTGTAAAAATGTCCGTTTTTAAACCTTCGCCAGTGTCGCACTTTTTTTAGTTAAAATCTCAAAATTTTCGCTACTTACCGACTTTGAATTGCTCTTTCAATTTCTGGCATTTACAAGGTGCTAACATCAAGTTTTTGATTGACATACAATAGGTCTATTGAAAAAAATATGTCTGATTTTGGTCGAAAATCTACAGATTATTTACAGGCGAACCAGGTTCTGTGTGAGTAGCAAACATAAGACTTTGGATGGGAATTCACGTTTTTTCTTCCAAATGTTGTAAATTCACGTAAATTGCAATTAAAATAACAATTAAATTCACCTGAAGACTGGAAGTATTGTTTGATCGTGCTTTCGGGGCCAGATAATCATATGGGTTACTTACACAGAGTCTGGTTGACCTGTGGAATGAGCCGCTTGACAGCTCTTGCACTTGGTTAGTTTGAATCAAGTCAAAACAGCATATTAAGAACAAAAAAGAAAAACAATTTGGTTTTACAAATTAAGGCAATTTACAAAGGCCAAGCCTGTGACCTTCTACCACACACACCACCACCAAATTCGCAGCAATGTTTCCCGCGGTTTCACTCCTCGAATGCAGTTGTTGTTTGCTGAAGGCTTTTGTTTAGCACTGTCAAAACACGTGTCAAATTGAAATGTATTTGCAACAATTTACATCGAAGCCCTCCGCTGATTGGCTGAGAATTAAACTAATTCAAAATAATCAAAATTTGGACAGGTTTCTTTTGAATGGGATCAGCCATGTTTCAAAACAATTTGACATCATAACTACATAAGATTTATGTAGTTGTGTTGCGGTTTCGTTTGAACCCTGATCATGTGAAACATTTTCGTATATACCTTCAGGAAAATTCTGAAATTTATCAGAAGTATAATCCTAAATAAAAGACGAAGAATTTGTCACGTGGTTCGTTTCAACCAATCAACGCCATTGACTGGATGGCAGAGTATCGACACATGTCAGGGTCACGTGATCTTGTTTCACCGGTGGCACGTGGCCTTGACTTTGGTCCTGATCGCTAACACGGCTGCTTGCTATAAGGGTAATAAGGTTTTGTAATGCTGTATTTCGGTTACTATGTGATTTTTTCTCATTTTGTGTCTTCCCACTGCACAAGTAAACCCCCTGGTTAGTTTTATAGTTGAATTGTGCTTCCTTAAGGTCGCACTCATGGATGTTTTCTCTCGCCAGGCTAGAAGCGGCATCTTGCACTGGAGAGGGAAAGCGGTCAGTGAATGGAGTAAAAGGTTGTAAGCGTGTAAGTAAGCCGCTTGGCACCGTACCAGGTTGTGTGTCGACGTTTGCATTTCTGAGTTACAGGGCAGAGGTATCCATTTGGAACCTACAAAATTCACGCAGGAAATTGAGGAGTATTTTCGAGACACTGTTGACACCAAACAGCATATTTTAGATGATTGGTTAAGCGAGGGACTCCGTTACTGAGCAGTAACGACGAATTATAGGGTTTAAGTGATAAGAATTGGGTCATTAAAGTTAGAAAAGTATTTTGCTTGTCGGGTATTTAGTTAAACTTTAAGTTTCTGGTGTAATTTTGCTGCTTACAAGGAGAGTGGAGTCGCAAGTGGTTGCGTGCAAGCGCCCGCCGCGGAGCTCTGGTGTAGTTGTGCGTGGAGGCGGGCTGACTGCAAGTAAGGGCTCGGGTTCATAGTTTGTATAATGGTGATTCATCCCTTGCTTCAGTCGATTCTTGTGGAGGGCAATTATGTATCTCCTGTTGCGAAACAAGTTGGTTTAAATATTTATTTTCTTGCAGAACAAGAGTTGTGCTGCATTTGAGCTGACTTTTGCATAATGGTTTTCTTTCAGTCGTAGACCAATCTAGTAGAGTAGCAGTAGAAGTAGGAAGAACTCCTAAATTTCTCCTTATTCTTCATCAAGGTGAGTGCAACGCACAGGGACAGGTACTGTTGTAAAAGTTTGAGGGTCATTTACAATTATCAAGTCAAACTGGAAGCTTTAGCAAACAGTGTGGTCTTTGATCTTTCAACATCTTGGCAAATTCGTTTTGCGTCGATGCTCATCCCAGGGGAAGCCACGAGTTTGATAAGACTTCAAGTTCCGGATAAATTCTCTTTCTAGATGGTTCATATTTCGCTTTTTGATGAAATATTTTCTTACTTTGTTTATATATTTCGGAGTCAATTTAATTGGAGTAAGCTTTGGAACGGATTCAAAGGTTTAGGGTTTCGGCTTCGCAAGTTTTGGAATGATGTCAGAAAAGCCGCCAATCGGATGGTTGTGCCATGTACAAGGCTTGACTCTTGAGTAGTACTAGTAGTGTTTCTTTCTGCAACAACGGTCTCGTCGAATTTCAGTTGCACAGCTAAGCCAGGTTGATAAGGTTTGTATTTTTGGAGTTGCAAAAGTATCTGAAGAGTGTTTTGCAAAGGCCTTCTTTAGTTTAAGTGGAATTGCCTTGAAGGCTTCCTGTTTTCCTCGCTAGCGCTGCAGTTGACGGCATTCCGATTCAAAGTAGCGGAGAACATGGCAGTCACACGTGCAAACCGATGCATAGATATTCACCATTCTGCTGCTGAAATAGCAAATGTACCATTTTGAATATTTGAATCTTGACAGCCCAGAGAATAACTTAAGTTTGAAGCTATAGACTTTATTTTCCCCGTGTATCCTCTCCAATTTCCAAGTTTCATGTTGAACTGGGTTGAATATAATGACACATTGATTAACATCGATGCTCGTTCATGTTGATTTATGCAGCATCGCCATCAGCATGTACATTTCAATGTTGTATGTTTAAACGATTTGCTCGTTCATTGTTGACACGGCTGAAATCTGCTTGGTGTTGCTGTAGTTAGTAGGTCAAATAGAACTTGGTAAATGTATTTTCTAGTTTATCACAATACAGCAACATGTGGTGTGGGGCATGTGTTCTTGTTAATTGTTAACTGTTGCACAACTTGTTGCTGATTGAAAATCATTTAGCCCTAACACTTATAACACTGTTGAGAAGAGGTTTGTATGTGGCAGAATATGACAATCTTGGCTAGATTGCAGAATACCCCCCACTCGAAGTAGCTATCCACATGATCCAAAGTTTATCAGCATTAATTTTTTCTGTACAAGAAGTTGTAACTTTGTAGACCGGAAGAGTTTTGTCACACAATCTGGTGGTTGCTCTCAAGATAATTGAAAATATCTTTGATGGTAGATAGAAACAAAATACTGGTTAGGAAAGTTTTCAAGGTTTTACTTTCTCAGAGTTGGTCTTCATTGATTTGCTGTCTTTGTACATCCCGGAGTTCTATTTTGAACAACAATGAAAAGGTCTTGACACTGCAACAGTGTTTTGTGTAGATTGTCTGGCAAGTTCACAAGTTGACATTTTTCGTAATGTTTATGTGTAATTTGTTTTGTGTGTGAAGTACTTGTCATGATGCGATAATTTTCTATTATGTTCAATGATGTTTAAGGCTCTATTTTTGTCAGGGTAATTGGCGACGATGATTAAATTTTAAGTTTATATTGCTGTCGTCTGCATAATTCTAACCAACTAATTCATACATGGTATAGTCATATACTGACATTCGATCCATGTTAGGTGTCGGTGCCGCTTTTTGGTTTTTGGTTTGTGTTAATGTCTGATGACAAGATTTTGTGTTGTAATTTCCAATGTTGGTTTGTGATTACAACTTACAAACATCTTTGAATATCGAGTCCCAGCATGTACAGTATTATTGTTTGTAAACATGTTTTGTATTTAAAGGGACTAATAACTTATGTTTTGATGTATAGTGTTACAAAACATGTCACGCTTGTTAATGTTGTTGTCTTACAATGGCATGTCGAATATCATTTCCACTTGTGTTGCTAGGTTCACCTTGTTATCAGACACAATGGATTTACACGAAGACGCTTCGGGGTAAGGGTTACAGACAACACTATAAATATCATTTTAGAATGTCTAAGAATAACACTTGTTTCTCTTTATTTTTGATACCAGACTGTCTGTTACATATTTGCATTAACTCGAGTCTAAACAGTCTGCTGGTTGACATCTATATAATTATATATTTCAGACTAATAGATGCTGGATGTCTGTTTTTATTTTTGATTATGATGATACATTATTAGTGGATAGGGAGATGTAATGTCTATTGTATTCCACTAACTTGCTTGTCGACGATTAACTTTTTAAAAATTGAAATAGCAATGCAGTGAATGCCGATATCGACTAGAATTGGTATCACGGTAATATTTTAATGTGACATTGAGTTTGATAACATGCCGTCTAAGTTCATTCATTTGCGTTGGTTGTATTATGGGACAGAGTGCTACTGAAGGAATGGCCATGGTCTTTGAGTGCATTTTATTTAGACTTTCAAAATTTTAGTGAAAGCCAGAGTTCATTGAATTATTCTGCTTACAGTGTTTGAGTTTCATACCTACTTTTGTTAGAGAATTGTTCGATATAATGAGGATGCGAGGGCATGCAGTCTCTCGTAATTAGCTAACAGCATTGGATTTGGAATAGTTATATAGAAAATGATTTGATAATCCAAGCTATGAATGAATATTGCATACTGAATGTATTGGTCACAGTGGTGTCAGAAAAATTGGATTGTAATGAATAAATTGCATGTCCTCTCGACATAACAAAACTAGCAGGTTACATAAGTCTTCAGCCTTGCTATTGTTTATTATATGGCAGTCACATGTTGACATTTAGCCTGCTTTGAACAAGTATGCTCATCTGTTAGACAAGTTTACAATAAGCCTCGTGAATTGATCCTTTCCAAGGCTCGTTTACGTCGTCGTGTGATTAATTTCTTGCAGTGTTATGTACAACTTTACACTGTTGTGTGTTTTGTATTCTCTTCCAGTTCCATTGCACTGCTCTACATGTATATAGTAATTTCTAGATGAAAAAATTCACAGCTTTGCATTTCGAATACAAAGCATGAAAGTGAAATTAGCAAGTGATGCAAATATGATCGAGTCCAGTTGAACGTATCAGTCATATGCCCAGGGCCTGTGCACCGTATGCCAGATGTCGGGAAGATGTCAGTCGTAACACAGTGTTGGTCGTGCATTCTGGCAGCTTTGATTTCTGATTTGCTAAGTGGTTGCCACTTGATGCTTTTATATAAATTGTGCGTTAGTGACATTACAATTACAAGGTTACTGAATGGTTATAAAGCATTTGATTGATATTTATTGTGTACTAATGTGCATTGTGTGACAGTAAAGTAATGTGGCATGGCAGTCTTCATTTCCGATTGATCAGCTATTTGCAGATGATGAAGAAAAATGACGTTATTTGTGGGTTATTGTTTTGATCAACTGTCCCACAGTTATTTTGAGAATGCTTGCTTGAACAATATACCAGCGAGGATCAAATTTTAAAAGCAGTGTTGAATAACTTTTATCTATAGAGATTACATGTACTTAGAGTAAACACTACTTTGGACAACAATTATTGTGAACTTGAACCACTTGAAGGTTTAATAATGCAATTATATCAGATTGTGTGGTCACATAAACCTTGCTGCTGCATGAATTTCCATCTGTAGTGTATTTTCTTTTGATTTAAATACAACAATTACACTTTATAAGGATTCTGTATAGCTGCAGTTCACAAGTGTTACAGCTGCAGCTTATTAAATGAATTTCATTGTACAGAAGCCACAACATTGTCTGACCTGTCTGATATTTTACTCATTTTTGTAGACTAAGTATATATAAAGGTCTAGGGTCATCTTTTGCTAGATTAGAATTTTTCATTAGTGTCCATGAATTGGTAATTAATCTTCAGAATCAGCAACCACATGCTTTTTTGCAAAGAAAGTTTCAAAGTTTGCCCACATAATTTTTATAATCAGTAATTACAAACCATTTTGCCAGGTGAGACTTGGCAAGCTTTTTCAGCAGAGTGTAAAATCTTGAATAGTGTGATTAAAGTTGAATTTGGTTAGGATGGGTGGGGTTGTTGTTGAAAGCTTGTGATACGGTGTACCATGCAGCTGAAGGTGACCCAGATATCAAGTTATATTATTTTGCTTGTTTTGGAGTTATTGACACTAAAAATTACCTGAGCGATGGTTTGAGATCTTGGTTAGTTGATATCTGTAATTACCCTAAATATTTTACTATTCTGTCACAGTTTGTTTACATTTTATAAACTTGAGAAAAAACACACAAACTACAACATTCTGTCATTAAGTATGTTATAATTTGGCTCCTTTGGTTTTGATGCTAAGAATCTGTATTACTGGTTCAGACACCCATGAAGCTATGAAACAACTTCGTTTCTGCATTTCATTGTTCATATGATAATAGGATATAATAGGAATGAAATATAATATGTGGCGAATTCAATAAATACAAATACAAATAATTATAATATAAAGTCGATGGATATGAACCTTTATATGCAAAGTTAATCGCTTTTTATTTATTATGTTGAAGAAAACCAACAATGTACATGTAATAGTGAAATAGAGTAAATTTAAAGTTGTTGACTGTTGACAATACTGAACTTTCTGTACAATTGCAGTGCAGTTGCTGGTTTGCAAGGAATTCCTTATGCTGATGAAGGGCTGCACCATGAGGTAAGAGAGAGAATGGTTACACGTTCCTGTAGCTTGTCTGACTCATTTCTTGGCCATATGCATGCAAGAATTATGTACACACATACACAAGTACCATATTTACCCGTGCATTATACACACTTTTCTCGAAAATTTTGCCTTCAAAATCAACATGTGTATTATACACGGAACCTTTGGATTTGGCAAAAAGTAATTCGCATAACAACAAAAACAAAAGTGAAAATTGAAGTGAATAAATCAAGAGCACTACTTAAACTCAAACTGCTGATAATACACATACACAGTAGAGACTGGATAATAAAAAATACCATGGTTTATCGCTGACTAGTGATAGCATTTTAATGAAGAACTTTCCTGTTATATTTTTAGTGTTTCTGGTACTTTGATTTCCCCAAATCAGATAAAATAACTTGAAAATGCCTTACTTTACAGTTTGTTGTCATCAGAGTCCTTCAATTTTGCAAAAGCTTGAAGAATTTGAGCTCAAAATATGCACAAAATCTTTCCCTCGTGATTTGCTGCCATCTTGGCTATGGCACCACTGATATAGAAAACTGTTGACCACAAGATTTGCAGGTTCAAATATGGCCACCATGTGATGGAGTTCCGTGATATCCTTGTTTTCTGAGTGCATTTTCACACTAAATTATGTCCAAACAAGCAACTTTTTTGCTTAAAAGTGATGGCAAGTCTCTAAACTTCATGTAAATAAAAGTATTTGAACAGTTTTTACAGCAATTGTTTTCAGATGGTTTAGGAGCCGTTTAGGGCAATTTTTTAATTTTTTTGAAAATAGGCCTCAAAATCAAGGTGTGTATTATACACAGGTGCGTATTATACATGGGTAAATAACACACATGTACCTGTACCATGCCTTCCAACCTGTAGTGTTCCTACTTCTGACTGTACAATATTTAAGAAATAGAAAACACTTTCATGTTTTCCATCGAGTTATGGTAACACGAGTGCAAGTTTGGGAGAACAAGAAATAGTTGTGGTAGCACGAGCCGAAGGCGAGTGTTTCTGTGTTGGTACAGTCCCTTTCAAAATATTTTAGGTAAATTATTCAGAAGGTTGAAAATTTTAGGACTTTTTACATGTATGATCTTGCTGAAAGTCATTTACCTGTTGCATTCATAATAAATTTGAGTATTTGATATAGTTTTGCAAACATAGTTAGTTTTCATTAACTATGTAAGAACAAGTTTTTCTAATCCCACTCCAAACTTCCAAATGTACAACTATCATTGAGACTAATAGGGTGATTACATGAGCAGGGCTCGAAATTATCCACGGCATCGATGGCAATTGCCGTCGATGCCCCTAGTCATGGCCATAATGCCCTTGAAAAATTGCATAATTCACGGCAACGTACTGCCTGCCCCTTTTGGGCAATTGCCATAGTGCCCTTTTTAGCAGTAGTCTATTCTTTTGTATCACTTTTTTCTGAGGTAAAATAGCAATATCAATAAAAGTTGGATATACATAATGATCATTTTGCTGAGGTGGTAAGTGTTCATGAAACGTAAGACAAAACCTACAATATGTTGGTTAAGGCGCAAGGATAAAACGTCATTTAGCAAACACACATGATTTTAGAGATTGGCATGCCATGGGAAAAAATCAGATTATAAATCTCAAGGAATTTGCCTATAATTGCCAAAATAAGTTGTCAAATCTTGTCAGAAGGTTTAGGGATTTTGCACCAACGTATGTAGTACGTAGAACTAGAAGTGAAACCGCTACTACACACAACAAGTTGATCAATGCAGCATGTAAAATAAAAGCCACATGATTGTTTCTCTTGAGTAGTCTTTAGTTCTTGAAAGTTCTGAACGTCGAAATTGCTCAAATATCGAAGAACTTTGCGATCGTCAGCTTCTAAAACATTTGAACGCCTGGAACATTTTATTGTCCGAGAGGGCATGGGCCGGGAACATGCATTCCAGCACATTTTCACAAACAATTGCGAGAGTAAATGCGGAAACCGCATTGATGAAAAGTACTCATGTGTAAAGTTACAATTCCTCGGACGTCTGCGACGTTTCCTTGGACGTCAGTGCCTGCACTTTCACAAATATAATTGGTTGATTTCGATCCGGAGGAAATTGGATCCATTTGTCACTTTTAGTAGAAAAGATAAGTTTTTTGTAAGAACTGACAGAGATAAGTTTTTTGTAAGAACTGACAGAGATAAGTGTTTCATTGCTGCTTTTCAGTCGGATGTGGACTGTTTTTATGTTATGTAGTAAACACAAGTCAAAGTTAGCAATTTGCGATATTAAATACGGCCCTATGATAGAAGTTGAAAAGAAGTTTGTGGATTATGGCCTGTTACAAAGAGGTCAAAGAGAAGTATTTGTATTGAATCGGCTGTGCCTTCTTTGTTTGCCATGAAATGCTTTTACTTCGAAAGAATCTGCAGAAATTCCTTGTACTAGATGTTTCTCCCAGCTCTTCTACACTAATTAACAATCCTAGAAATACCACAATTAATATTAGCGTGAGCCTTTCTTGTCGAAAACATACTTCCGAAATCACGGTTGTGGTAATAATTTTATGAAATCTTACCGCAGCTTTTGCAGAAGTATTGTTTATGGCTGTGTTCAAACATAGTACCCTGAAAGAATTTAGAAACTTTCCCAACACACAAACACAGGCAACATCAAACAACTTTTAAGAACTGAAACACTTTATAACTCCAATAAACCTGGAACGTTATGATAATTTTGCGAGAAAATTTGCCTTCCGAAAATCGGAAAGGCAGCATTCGAATTGGCTGAAGCTAACAAAGGAAACCTCGCGCATCCAGCTGAGATCTCGGGGAGGAGCGGAGACCGGACCCAAGAGTCGGCTAGAAATCGAGCCTAGTAACTATGCAGAAGTTTATTGTTATCAAATAAAGGTCAGGCGAGTGTGTTGCTTGGCATATATCTCCCGATGGTGTGTGAGAAAATTACTTGATTGTTTATTCACAAAACTACTTGCAAAATGCTTGCTTGGTACTCAGAAAATAAAACTGTTCTTAATGCTTGCACTCAAAATAAAAATACACTGTTTGCCTCCTTGGGTAATGCTCGCACAGACCATTCAATACTCCCACATGTACATAGAGGATATATTACAAGGTAGCAAGAAGATATGGATTTTATTTTCATTGTTCTTGCCACAAGAGGATGAAATCCATATCTTCGAGCATACAATGTAATGCTCTTTTTGTTAATATGGTTCTGAAAATGTTTGGAAAATTATGTTTGGAAAATCTTTGGAAAACTTTGGTAATTTTCAGAAACGCTCAGAAATGTTCAGAAAATCTTTTGAACATAATAAATCTTTTGAAATTTGTAAAACGTTTCGTAAAAACTTTGGGATGATTTGGGAAATCTTTGGAAGAGCTTGGAAATCTTTGGAAGAGCTTGGAAATCTTTGGAAGTGTTTGTAAGCATCAAGGGTGTTAACAGAAACATTCGGAAATTTATCTAAAAACTACAGACTGAGGAACTTGGAAAATTTTGTGCTCAGTGTACATCTGTGACCTGAGTGGTGTATTTTCCATATCTTCATGTGCATGAAATATGGATTATATGAGTGGTTCAGCACTTAGTAAAACACTCAGATCCATATAATAAAATAATGCCGGTACTTTACACCTCCTACCAGTTCTTTCTTGTCTGTTTTGTCCTCATCTAACTGGTCGCTAGTTTCTTTTTTCTGTTCATGTTCATTCACACTGCCAGACTGAATGCTGCTCTCTGATTCTGCTCCAACTTCACTTGAATTCTTAGTGTCACAGGTTTGATTAAAATCTGCATGATTGTAAACAACACAGAGGGTGGTAAAGGGGGGTTCCGATCACGTTTCACGGAAAATAAAATAGTCATTTCACGATTCACAGATAAAACTTACAAATCATGGAAAACAGTAAAGGACCTTAGGGCAAAATCACGTTTCACAGTAAAATAAAGAGCTAAATCACACTTCATGCAAAATAAAAAATGGAACTCACGCTTCACAAGAATTACTCAAATCACGATTCACAGGAAAAAAAACTGAGCAAATCATGCTTCACAAAAAAAACCTTTACCACCCTCAACACATAACTCAGCATTTTTTGGACATTAAACTACAACAGGACAAACAACAAGTACTTTTGCAATATTATAGACAGTATACAAATGCAATCTGGTACTACCCTCCTGAATATTCTTCTATACATTTTGCACTGTACACATTTGGGTTACTTCCAATGTTTACAGTCATGTACAAATCTTCAGGTATCACTGATCACTATTAATAACTTCTTACATGTAGGTACTAGTTTATAGGCATGCAAGTCTGTAAAACTGGTAGCCCATAGCTCCCTTCCACTAGTCCACAAAATATTTGAAAGTAGTGTTAATTGGTTTACTGATACAATATTTGAAAATTATTGGTAGTCATGGATTGGATTCCTTCCTCGGGTAGAGGAGCTGAGAATATGTCATCACATTGGAATGCAATCTCAAAAACAAAATGAAAATTAATAAACAAAGTTCTAAATAACGTGGCAAGAGAAATGAAGAGAAATAAAGACTGAAAGAAATACACAGGGTTCGTACAGACTTTTTCCACACCAATTTTTTTATTTTCCAGACTCAAAGAACTACTAGACTTAGTACTGGCAAAACAAGAAATGCATTTGAGATAATCATTACATACTGTAAAAGCTCTAATTTAATTTTCAGGCCTTC
>JAOBYG010046225.1:0-12114 GCA_025403545.1 Epizoanthus stellaris | reverse complement strand
ATATAACGCAGCTTCAACTCCTCTTACCCATTCTGGCAAATTGCAAGCACAGCAATAGCAGCAGCGACATCTTTTCCGTTGGCTAAGCTCTTAGCAAATACCTTAGGCTTCAGTCATAGTCAGACGAGTCTCGGTCAGTCATACAATCACAATGTCTGAATCAAGTCAAATCAACGAAGCAGCCGAGATAAAACGCATCGTGAAGTGTTCAGGGTGTAAAAACCCTCATAGTATCCATTCGTGGGGACCTCCGGGACCAAACTGCACTGGTAATCCGGAGTCACACGAGCAAGACGCTGCCACAAGTTCACTGACAACAGATCCTCAAATGGTGCAACTCGGATCGGGCGCAAACTCGATCGCAGGCGAGGAATGCGAGACCGAGAACGAAGACGAGTTGGCAGAGCATTTGCAGAAACTCCAGCTGGCAGAGGCAGCCCTGGCAAAGAAACAGAGGGTGTCCCAGATAAAGAAAGACATCCAAGAGACCCAGGAACGCTTGTCAAAACTGAAAAATTATTCAGTCACTTCAGCACCCACACAGTCACAGAGTCAGACCTCGACCACAAACACACCGCTGGAAGCCCTGCTGTCGGGGAACTTGGCCCCATGCCCAGCTGCAACAAGAACCAGTGGACCGTGGAGAACCTGGGCTCCAAGTAACGTAAACGTAAACCCGGATGGTCCGCTGGCTGCACCGCAAGAGTGTCAAGTCTCCGAGATGTTTCTAAAACCGGCCCAGCTGGCAAAGGGTGAGCGTGTCTTAAGAATAATTGACTTTATTGACAAGATAGTACAGAGTATTGATGAGCGAACAATTTCTGAACTAGGTACAACTAAACTTGTAGTGTCGTACGGGCCCAAAAAGCCCAAGCTAGAGAACGTAACCATCCAGCAATGGGTGATAGGGAACATACGCATATTTCACACCCTCCTACAGGGGGGTAAGCTGCCATCCCTTCAGGATGTGCAGCATTATTTAGCCTACACAGTAAAAATTATGGAATTAAGCAATAAGTTTGTCTGGACCTCGGTCCTTAAATACGATGACGAATTTCGTCACATTCAGGCAGTGTACAATTACCCGTGGAGTTATGACTCTAATCATCTCCACACGGTAATATTAGAGCCAATTGTATCATCAGCCATGGCGGGTAGTATTAAGAACCTCCCTACGCGAGGTACTTCGAGTACAGCCTTTGCAAATGTCACCACCGATGGGAGACAATTTGTAGAAACTTTAATCATGCTAAAGGGGGCACACTGTTCGAGTGCAATTTCGCCCATGTGTGTAACTGCAAGGTCAATGGGAAGGCATGCATGTATTCTGGATGGTTTGCTTTCCTTTTATTTTCAAAACAATATACAGCAAATATATTTCATGAATATTCATACAATTATGAATATTAATGAGCCCCCGCTCTGGGGTTTCCTGTCTGGGCAGAACACCGAAATACCTTTTGAGGAATGGGTGTTTAAAAATCTGCAAAATTTACAGAGAATGTATGGCCTGGAGGCAACTCTTACCTCCAGGCCATACATTGTCTGTAAATTATTGAAGTTTTCAGAGACTCATTCCTGAAAAAGTATTCACCATTTCACACCCAAATTTTCGGTGACTACTAACTGTAACATACTCTTTCGATCTGTGGACTTCGTTTGTCTGAACCTTGAAGTTGGATTTATGCTAATGAAGCAAAATGTAAACAATGACATCATCTGAAATCTTCCAATTGAAATAGTTGTGTACGTTTGTTTATTAGAATTGTCCAGTCCAAACATAGGGAAGTTAGTACAAAGTTGTGGAATTGAAAATTCAAAAGCTGGCAGTGGTGTACTGCTAGTATCACTTAGCTACCTGGTTTTTACAATCGAGGCTGAAAATAATATCACAAGCCTAACACTCATGCGAGCACCCACTTGATTCAACTCGCGTAAGTGATAAAATTTACTATGGTCCCAGCATTTTGTGTTTCAGTTACTGAGACTATTTCAAATACCAAAACAATAATGTCAAACTAATCGAGAATGGAGTCCCAGAAACTTACCAATGACTGCAGTGGCGACAATGACGAGATCAAATATATTCCAAAGCTTCTTGAAGTAATTTGTTCCCAGAGCGATGAATCTGATTATTGCCTCAAGCAGAAACACTCCGGTGAATATGTAGTTGGCAATCTGTGCGAGCCGGGTCACGCGACAGAGCCACGACGTTTGTTAAGGAGAGATAAATCATGTAATATGTTTTGCAATACAATACAATACAATACAATGCAATGCAATGCAATACAATACAATACAATACAATATAACACAATAATAAGAATATAATAATAATACAATATAATACAATACAATATAACACAATACAATACAATATAACAATAATAATAATAATATAATAATAATACAATATAATACAATACAATATAACAATACAATATAATACAATACAACATAACACAATACAATACAATACAATATAACAATAATAATAATAATATAATAATAATAATAATAATACAATATAATACAATACAATATAACAATGCAATACAATACAATATAATACAATACAATATAACACAATACAAGGCAATGCAATAAAATACAATACAATACAATACAATACAGTGATTTTACTTAACCCGTGAAATAGATCCCGGAGTAATAAACTTATTACTCTCTAAATATTTTGTTTTCTTTTGTTCGTTGTAGTCTACTAGACACTGACTGTTAGAGACTGTTTCACGGGTTAAGTGAAGTCACTATCTACAATCTATGCAATCTCTATTAGACTCGGAGGCGTAGCCAGGACTTAATAAAGGGGGGTTTGCTGCTACCCAACAAAAAATAAGTCTTTACTATTCACAAGCAATACTGTTTATGAAATACGTAAGGGAACAGGTCAAAACATATGCCCCAGACCATATTTGGACCCACTTTTTCACCAGACGCAGCTGTCAGCCCCACCCCCTATTTTTGATCACTTCTTTTTGTCTGTGGTAGCTTAGTGACAATTTGAATGAGAAAAAAAAAAATGATAGCGTAATCCAATACAGACGGGCAATCGCTTCTAGATGTTACATTTTAGTTCAGGAGATATTCAAGAACAAAATTGCTTGAAGACCGGCGATCACCGACCGTGATGCTTTGCGGTTTGTTTATAAACAAAGCTTTTATTAATGTTTTTATGGAAGCCTTAAAGTAATATAGAACAGATATGACATTGACTTTGGTGAAAAATTATCATAGAAACAAGGATGGAACTAGATTCTTAGAAGCAACTGGGAACACACATCTTCTCTGGTATTTCGTAGTCCTCGAAAATAACCAGAAATAGCGGTGCATTGTGGGTGGTGATCACCGGTCTTTAAGTTGTTTCCAGAATGGGTATTTGTCTTTGTTATAAACCATAAATATTGGTGATCTTAATATTTTAATTGAACTCAACAGTTTCTTCATTATTCAGAAAGACAGAGAAACTTGCATGAAAGAAGACTATCCTCTCCCTTCCTTTTTGATCTGGTTCCCGCTGCTTCCTTCCTCTTCCAATGCACTTTATACATAACCACATACCTCCGCCTTTGTTACTGCAGCTATACTGCACCAGTGTGACTTGTGTATAATAATACCACATGCATACATGCACATACTTGCAAGTAACTACATGTATGATACTACTTGTAAATTTCGTTCTAGATTATACTGATACTATAATACCAATTGAACTATATGTTACACAGATTCAGATTATGAACTGGACAAATGGAACGTTGATGACGACAAGAAGCAGGAAGAAGGAGAAAGTGATGACAACAATGGAGAGGCAGGTGTTGAGGAAGAGGAGAACAAGGAGTTTCAACTTACTAGAAGAGATATTGACTCTGGTTCAGAGGGAGATGTGAGCGACATTGATGATGGCGATGATAACTTGGATAAAGACTCGGTGTTTAGTGATTATGAGTCCAAATCGAAAGAAAGAGAACATTTGAACAGTACACACTCGAAAAGTAAAGACACTTTGGCAAATTTGGATGCTTGCTTTGCATTGGACAGAGAAAGTACAAGTACTTCAAAGTGTTTACAAGCTGATGAACAGACTATGGACTTGTTTGCTTCAGACAGTCGCAGTCGCACTGATACTCAGGACAGCTTAATTAATATTTCTGAAGGCAACCCTGTTGATAAATCAGAAAAATTGTTAAGTAGAAACAGTGAAGGTTTTGGCAGCTTATGTCTTCGTCTGGACAGCCTTGACGATGGTGATGAAAATGCATTTAGCTCCTATGCAAATAGTAATTTAAAGAACACTTTCACCAAAGTAAGGGGAAGTTCTAATGCAGAGGATTATAAAGTACCTGTCAGCTGCTCGGAAGTGTCACAGGAGTCAAGTATTGATAGGAGACTCAGCTCAGATTTTGATGCCAGCAATGATAGCAGTCGGATACCTGCAGGGCAAGGGGAAGGAGTGAAGAAAAGTATTAGCTTTGATTCAGGGAGAAACACCCCCGAGCTATTTCCGTCGTCCCTTTCAAGACTTCAGGGCCTTCTTAGTGGAGGAAGTACCTGCAATCAGGAGTCCGGACAGTCATCTTCGTCTAAGGTATGTGGCAAGATAAAAGAGACTAGATGCAAGCTATGGATTTCTTTTGCTATCCAGGAATCCAACATATGAGTATCTATACAGCTGCTGGGGCCAGACACAAGCATTAAAGATATACCATAATGTTCATGTGGATCAGCGGCAGATCCAGGGGGGTGCTCTCAGGCACACTGAATGCCCCCCTTGCCAAATAACTTTTATGAGCTCTACAGAAAAAAATCTGTCACAAGACAACACTATTCATTTTTCTGTAATGGGACACTCCCCACTCGTTTTAAGGAACCACAGTCAGGAACCATCCTTAAATTTACATTTTATCATGTAAATAATTTATAGATGTTGTATCCATTATTTCCTGCAGATTGTTGGTAGGCTGTCACAGCTCACATTACCAGTGGAGGATTCACAGGTGGGTCACAATATTAACAATTTTCAAATCTGTTACATGACATTGAAGCTAAACGTATTTCATCACTCAGAATTAGCAAAGTAATAGTTGTTTGAAATAAGATACAATATGGTTACCTGGCCTCATTCGTACAGAGTCTAGAAAAGTCTGGATATCTCACGACCCTTTATTCCTCTAACAGATCTAAACTTTGATATGCCCCCCTCAAGTGGCCCCACCCAAAAGGTTTAAATTTTAAAATGATAATGAACAGTACGAGGAATTCCCTGATCATGTCAGTAATGTCTAATGAGCTAAAACGTTGGGTTAGCTGTTTTGTTACATGTATATTTATAGTGTGTCAAAGAAATTTTGATAAAAAGCTAGTAATATTGTGCTAAAAAGATATAACATCCTCTATTAATCCCCCCGTCTAATAAGCCCCACCCCGTCCAAAGGACCTAAATTTAATAAGGTCACAGGGGCTTGCATGTAATATAGGAAATTTGGTATCTAACTTTATTGCCCAGCACTGTAGCTAATTGTCTGGGTTTCGTTACAGGATTTGTTTTACGATGAGGAGCATAGGGCTGAGGAAGACGACCAGAACACGTGTACTAGTGCATCAGAATGTACCCAGGATGGATTCCACTTTGCACTGGATGAGGACACTCAGTTTACCCAACTACTGAACACACAAGGGTACGGAAGCTCCCTTACATTTACATGCTCTTTGCAGTCGTCATATCTCAGGTCCCATAAACTAGACAGAAACTTTATTGTGCCATTAATGATCCTGAACCTACATGTATGACTGCTTTCTTAGTCGTAATTTCGAAAATACCGTCAGTTGATAAAATAACTATCCCAGTACTTTTCCCATTAGTTTTTAACTTTTTTTTCTAATTTTACCTTTATTTCTCAGGTTTATAAACTCTTCAAAAAAGAGGAAACCGCCAAAGGCCAAAACACTTTTTGCACAGAGTGACTTTCACTCAGAAGACCCAATGGAAGAACTTCTTGGTCTTTGTTCGGGAAAATTCACAGATATGGGCAGCACACAGTCAAACAAGACAACGAGCTCAAGACAACTCGGGTCATCATTCATGATGCAGGGTGGTTCCAAGAATGATGATATGTCAGAGCTTCTGGGGCTGTGCTCTGGACAGTTTGCTGAGGATGAGGGTAAGCAGGAACACTCACGCATGGACAATTCTTTAAAGCCTGAATCGTCACAAGTTGATGAAGCAAAACACAAAGGATCAGACAAAGGTAAAATTGTTTCCTTTTATAGTATTTATTTTTGTACTTTTCGTGAGGAAAATTTACATTTTGAATGAGCTATTTTTAAAAACACGTGAATTCTCATAATGGTATATCCCTTTAAAGGTTTTTTTCACTCAATAAAATAATTTAGATCAGACATCAAGAGAGAATGTTAAAGAAAGTGGACAACAAAGTGGAGAAGATGACGTTGTGGATGATGTTGATGAAGAGGAGAAGGAGGAGGAGGAGGAGGAGGAGGAGGAGGGCGGCGAGGAGGAAGAAGAAAAAGAGTTGGGAGCTGCTGATAGCGAATCTGATGAGGAGCTGGATTATGAAGAGAGGTTACAGAGAAAGTATGGCAAGACGTATGGAAAACCAAAACAGTAAGTTGGAAATACAGTGAACATGTAGCGTAGTAGGTAACCTTTTATGCTACAGTCATTCATTGCTGGTGGCCTGAACTTTTTAAGTCATTTTCTGCCATTTTTGTTTTCATCATCTAGCTATATTGATAAAGAAATTTATTCAACCCAGGATAATAACGTTCAGAACGATATTTGAAAAGCAGTATTTGAAGGCCATGTGCCAGCTCATATAAACGCCGAGACAGCTCGAAATCTATTTATAACTGCCGTTCCTGTGTCTGGTTTCATCACCCCACACGAACTCGACCAATCACAGACGCTACAATTAAACTGAAGCTCACTGATTGGGCGATATGTTTAAACAGTCTTCAGGACACTGCGTGCGATCGCTACTTAAGCTGATACAAAGCCTTTAACATTTTAATAGCTATTAACAGTTATGTCATTGGGGACTTGATATACGCAGATCACCTTCAACGGGTAGTCTGGTACATGTACGTGAATAATAGATTAAAATTCAAGCTGGAACAATAGACATCAATACGAGGCTCTCACAGGGGAATAAACAATGGGGTTTGTGGTTTATTCCCCAGAGCCTTGTAGTGGTGTCTATTGTTTCCGGCTGAAATTTAAAATATCGAAAGTGGGCTATTTGATTTTTTTTGTTTTTGTTTTAATTAAAAAACCCAAATTTTCAAAGCAAGGACGACTTGTAAACCTGAGCTAACCAGATATTTTCTGGTTTAAGTCTACACTCGTAATATGATAGCATTTGAAGTCTGTGTCCATATGGCTTTTATCCTAAATAGATGGTGTATTCTGCTCGATCCATTAGCTCATGTTACATCTTGTGTATTCTAATCACATAATCCGCGCACAAAACCAAGTTGTATGCAAATTTTCTCTCATACCATTACCACTGATGATGACCCTACAGTCGAAAACGTTTTGGTTTTATCTAAAAACTTTTAGCCTATATTATATATTAAAATTTTAAAAGCAACTATTATGACAACTAAATTAAATCATTTGTAATGTTACTAATAATTCATCGCGTTACAGGAAGCTGTTTGAAAAGAGGAATTTTCTGGAGGAAGAGGCGGAACTGTCTGGCAGTGACGTGGGATCTGACATCGATGATGATGGTGGCAGTGATGATGAGTATGAAGAGGAGGAGAATGATGAGCAGCTGCCGTCCGATGAAGAGCTGCAGAAACAGATCAACAAAGTGCACGTGTAAGTGACATACAATAAACAACTCTGCATGCTTCGAGTTTCAAGGAATTATAATAGAGTGCAGATAATTTTAAAACAGTTATTCCACGAGCGCGCGTTGCATTGGATATGCTATGATCGATAGCCAAATATTTGCGCAGCGCCGAATAATCGTCTCCTGTCTGTCAAGTGTGAGTGGAATAATTGTTTTATTGAGTAAAAAGACAAAAAAAAATATTTTTAATTTTGTGTAAATGAAGCGGAAACTTTAGTTTTAAGGAACAGCTGTTCTGTTTTGAAACAGTTGTTTTTCATGTAAGCATTTAACTGATAGTTATGAGCTGATTACCATCGGTTGTGGAACCAGTTAAAATGACAGAAATTCAATAACCAGAGTTTTGTATTTAATAATAGGGTATAAAGTCATGCCAACCCACATGATTTATTTTTCCATAACTCATGAGATTGTCATCGTACGGCATTTAAACCACTAATTCCAATTCCAACACACTCGCAATCACGGTGATCCTGCTCGCATATCTCTTCCAATCTTTTATTAAATTAAGGCCAATTCTGCGTCCAGAAGAAACCTTTTGTGGACCCTAAGGCTCTAGTAGGAGACATCCTTGTAATTGTATTAAATACATTGATTTGGATACAGTCCATTGTTTCAACTGTTCAATATTTCAGTTCAAGTGTTTTATCTGACTTTGCAACTATTTGGCTCTTTCAGCTTTAGACACTCAGATCAACTTCGAACTTGATATTTAAAAATACAAGTACAAGAATACATGTACAGTGCATGAGAATAAGCAACTGAATGTTGAAAATCTCCTAATTAATTTTAAAACTAATGTATGGATCCAGTAAGGAGAATTCAACAGCACAACCATTGTTGCCTTCGTTTATGATTGATGGCTTATGTTATGATCACTACTAAAGCAATAAAACAGTGTCGCTTGTGTGTCTGGACAATAATATAAACGCGAATGATGTGTGCTAGCATGACATCAAGGGTTGTTTCTGTCCTATGAGAGAACACGGAACGTTAGAGCATCAGAGCACACGGTATATCTTGTCTATTTTGTAAAGTTGATTAGAACCACTTAACCAAAATTTTGATGATAATTTTGTGACACAGGAAATCGTTGCTGGATGAAGACAAAGCTGAGCTAAGACTGTACAAAGAGATGTACCTCCCAGACGGCGACTTGCATAGTGATGGGGGAGGCCGCACCCGTAACTTCAAGTGGAGAGGGATTGACGATTCTCAGCTGGACTTGTTTGATAACAAGGGGTTGTGGGGCGAGGAGGATGGATTTAACTTGGAGATGGCTTCAGAAGATGAGATCAAGAAAAGAAAAGAAAGATTTGAACGGGACACGTTCCTGAGGGAGGAAATGGTATGTTACTAATTATAATTCGTATAAATTACGTTTAAATATGTGTTCATTTTGCATCAAGTAGCACTGAGAAATGAACACCAACAAAGTTCAGAACATTTTCCAGGTTGATTACCCTACGTCAACCATGTCATTACTCAGGGAGACTTGTTTTGTGGCTAAAGACATTTCTGTCGTGTGACTCATGTGATTAAGGATATTTTTCACTGTGAGATTACGTACGTGATAACGGAAGATTTGTGGAGATAAGGGTGCATGTGCATTTTTACATGCGATTAATGACATTTTGTTATACGATTAAGGATATGTCCCTGTGTAATTATGGACCTCTTACCATGTGATTACGGAGGATTTGCCGTGTGTCGGTGTGACTGTGTACATATTGTAATCCATGCGATGAAGTACAATTTGTTGTGCGATTATTGACTTTTTGTCATGTAATTGAGGACTATGCTCTATTGATCGGGTTACAACGGTCATTTGTATATGTGACTACTGACTCAAGACAATTTTCGTGTTATTATGATCGTTTTGTGTATGATTAGGGGCGTGGGGTGTGTGAAAGGTACACACAAGGGTTTGACAATCGAATAACGGGGCACTGCAAATTGTTCCCTGGAAAGTTTTCCTGTGCGACTCCTGTATTATCAAATATCTCGTCAGTACTAAAGTTTACTAAATATATTTGTAGAGCAAGAAGAAGAATGAAAATGTTATTATGGACATGGATGAGAGCAGTCAAACCATCCTGAACAAGATCAAGAACACGAGCAGTACGAAGCCGGCAGGTAATAACGTTCAGTTGGCTCAGTCGGTAAGATCTCTGACTCCCAGCTATAAGGTCCCGAGTTCAATCCCTGGCCTTGCTGAGAGTTGTATTTGTGCAATCTCCTTTCACCACACCGTGCTTGGACAGGGACGTTAAGCCGTTGGTCTAGTCTCTCAAAGTTCAATCGGATGACTTAAAGGAACCCACACACTAGCTTGTCCATAAGAGTAGGCTAATGGTGGTGTTGTGGTCTGTCACACCTCATCTCTATATACAGCGTATTCCATCTAGCTGTAGGCTGTACTCCGAGGTCACACATGGGCCGTATAGCGGTGGCCAGGGGCGCCTGTACATGCTTTCGGTTCGACCTCGTAAGCTGCGTCTTTGCCATTCAGCTCAACGGTGTAAGGATTGGCGATTAGCCCAACTCATTCATTCACTCACTCACTCGCTCGCTCACTCACTCACTTACTCGCTTGCTCACTCACTCGCTCACTCATTCACTCACTCACTCAACATGGCAGTGGTGGATTAAGGAAATGTTGTAGCATTGATACCTAGTCTGTGTAGTGGCAATCTTGTGACTGGACGAAAGAGTTGGGAATTACTCGAGTCACATCATTTTTTGCCTGGTCGCTATATTAAACGAGACCTCGAATAATTCTAGACATTTACGCCCGGTTATGAGAACACCAACTACACCTTGTACATTGTACTTGTCAGTGTTCTAGCTAGGCCAAAACGACAGGGTGCTCCACCCTGTCGTTAAACACCCTGTCGTTTTCCTCAGCGCCCTGTTGTTTTCCACTAGCGCCCTGTCATTTCTTGAGCACCCTCTCGTTTTCTCAGCTTCTTTCAAGCTTTTTTAAAATTAAAATATCACCGATTTTCTCTACATTTCTTAATTTCTTTGCCTCGGGTGAAAATCCTTGCAAATCCTACTTGTGAGAGTAAAAAACATGTTTTTTTTCTTGTATTCACGTTCGATCGTGTTTCTTGGAGCACCTGGAACATTTGATGAAGGAGGAGACATGGGACTAGACTGGTACACGTGACGTGTATGTTGCAGTCGATTTTTGCCCCAATAGAAGGGATGGGCCACACGAATGTTGTGAACAGTTATTGTAGTGCTATTTCAATTTTTTTGTAAACACTCCGGAAAAAAGCCGGAAAAAGCCCAGTAAAGTCCTTGATTTCTGAGAGATAAATCGAACCACCCCAATTGATTTACCAATACCATAACATCTCTTGTTTTCCTTCTAGTCTCCCTCGTTCCTGAAACGAAGACCCAAACTCCAGCCAGCACGGGACCTCCTAAGCTTGTCAGGTTACCCGTAAGTAAGCTGTTGGTGATGATGTACTTTGAAGTCTCGCATTGGATCATCTTGGGACTGCAATGTTGTATAACGTTACGTGTTGTGGGTTCTTTCTATAAATCTAACAAAAAACAGTTTCATGGAATGTTCAGACAAACTGCGTGTACACGCTATCCATATCTGGTTGACTTTAAAGTTGCTGTTCAAACTAAACTAGAGCATTAATTTATGATATTTCGTTAGTTCATAGTCTATTGTACTGTGTTTATTTTTGATAGAAACTGCTCGCTCCTGTAACTCTACTTGTTTCCTTCAACAGTCTAAAAAAGGTTCGTTTCTGAATCGAAGCAAGCAAACGCTGACGAAACTGTCTGCGATAACGGCCAGCACGCCCAACGCATCGGGTGCAACGCGGACGTTTGTGTTCCAGAGCGTATCACCAGCAGGCAAGAGCAAGGAAGTAGACAAGGTAAGCCAAACAGAACTGCCAGGGTGGTACTTTTAAAATGTAATATATCGGACCTTCTTATGTAATAACGCGCCACGTGAACCATTTCAGCCCTGGGAGAGAGTAAGACGTCTTAACCTCTTAACATTTCCTCCTGCTGGGTTTTATTGACACTTTAATATATAGAGGATATTACATGGCCGCGCGGAGATACGACTTTTATCTTCGAGTGTTGATATCTCTCAACGGAGTGAGCGAAGGTCACTCTTGAGAGATATTTTCAACACGAGAAGATAAAAATCGTATCTCCAAGCAGGCCATGTAATGTTCTGTTTATT
>JAOBYG010046114.1:0-12117 GCA_025403545.1 Epizoanthus stellaris | reverse complement strand
TCTGAACTTGTTCTAGATAAAAAATATTTCAGACGTCGAATGCGGCAATTTCTGTTCGATAAAGATTTTCATCTTTGCATCAACCTGCGAGGGTCAGTCACCTCATTTTAGCGTGTTTTGAGTGTACTATTTCAATGACAATTTTTAGTACCTTTTAAGTCTTGTTTTGTGATGTTATCTTCAACAAAACGAATTTTCTTTGTCATAAAATGGCACCTGTTTTATTCACCTTAATTGCTCATTGCAAATTGTACCTTCAAATTACGTTAATTGTCATTAATTGGAACAATATTTCACCGTTTATTTGCGTAAGTCTTGGTCGCGTTAACGCGGATAATTCCCTATAAATAGAGCACGTATTTAATAAACGGTTTCGAAAGCTTGTATGAGGTTGGGCGCATTTGACATCTATTTGTTTGAAACGCATTCATATTTTAATATGATACTTTTTTAAAATATCTTAAAATTACTAGTTAACGATCTGAGGTGGGACAATCCCATACCCCTGCCGAGGGCTGCAAAAAGAAGAATCGAAGAATCGGCGCAGGTGCTATATCATTCAATCACTAAAATGACTGGTGGAAAAATTTAATTTAAATTTAAATTTATTGGTTTTTACCACTCTGAGATGGACGGAGAGTCTTAACATGTTTCACAACCCAATTGACAAAGGTCTCCGAGGGTCCACGGTTTAACGTCCTTATCGTTTGCAGATGTTAGAGTAAAGGCAGCACCTTCTCCTCAAAAATGATAAGAGAATGACATGATGAGGAATGATTACCACATGATGGTAAAATGATGGGAAATGATGGTGACATCATAGAAAATGATTAGAAAATGATGCTGAGAAAATGATGGGGGGGGGGGTAGAGAATGATGATATTGATATGGATGTGCAAAAGGTACTACCGGGTGTAAACGCGCTGTCGACTTGCCATTGACTCAATATCCCATACTTTGGTAATGGAACTTCGTTAACCCTAGAAACTCGTATGTATACTAGCAAACATATTTAAGGCATCACGATAGGTTTCGGTATACAGTGGGGTTTTTCTGGAATAGCGCGCAAGGGTTATAAATTATTTAACCCCAATAAAAGTATATATTTTATGAAAGCCCAATAAGCATAAGTATTTCTATATTGAATCTAATCACGGTTTGCAAGAGCTCGCAGTTTCAGGAAGACCAATTCTCGAAGACGGTGTCTAAATTCAAAAAACATTTAACCTATCAATACGGCTCCTGTCCTGTTTGAAAGAGCAAGTTGTTAGGCTTTCATATTTAGAAAAACTTGTGTTTTGGGGATTCAGAATTATTAGGCTTTCATGAATATTTAACAATTATTTCACGAACACGCGTTGGATATGAGATGATAGATAATCATCTCATATCCAATAAGTGTGAGTGGAATAATTGTTTTATTAAATGCCAAGTCAAAACATACTTTTTTACTTTTTAATTTTGTGTAAACCAAACGGAATTTAGTGTAAACCAAGCGGAATTAAGTGTAAAACAGGAGGATTTAAACGTTTACTACTGTTTTAAGAAAAACTTGTATTGTTTTGGAAAAAGCTGTATTTCCATATAAGGTCAAACTCATGAATATCACTTGATAAGCAACGAGTGTTGAACCAATCAAATTGCTTGAATTTCAATAACCATTGAGTTGTATTTAATAAATACTTTTATTGGGGTGAAATAAAACCCTGGGACGCTATTCAAGAAAAACTAACTGTGTGTCGAAATCTATCCTGATGCCTTAAGCATTATATATATATAAAGGAACAGATTGATGATTTGAATAAATACATGAATAGACGTGATGTCTCGTTTCGTTTTTAATCAACTTTAATATTTACAAGTCAACTATACCGCTATAAACAGATGTTGATGAGAGCACAAAATAATAGTTCAGGTCCGAGAAATTATTAGTTTTTCTTTCAACAAAAAAGTGTTTCAGAAGAAAACATTTTCATTGTTTTATTATCACTATCTACTAGAAAATAGCAATACTAAAATAGCTTTAATTGCATACGTAGTATTGTTATTAGGTTTGTACAATATATCTGCGTCTCTTTACTCATGGACTTTCCTGAAGATCTTAAGGACCGCACGTCTGACCAATTTTTCATAACCTTCTTTATCTTTTCCATATGTTCATTGTAGTTCAAGTTCAGGGTCTTACTCTGTTCTAACGTAAACCAAACTTCTTGAGCTTTGACGTTCCCCTCTGCCCTTTCAATGTTTTTGACTTTTAAATTTATTTTGTTGTTTCTTCTGGATGTTCCAATCCATAAGGCTTTTGTTTTACTATAATTTACTGTAATTGTAAGCCTAAACAATTGACAAAGCGTTCCAGGACTGCCAGTGAGGAGAGAAAATATTCTTTGGACCCGTCCACAAAAAAAATAAAGAATGGTAGTGTCATCCGCAAATTGACCACTTTTAAATTCAGTCTTTTCAACTTGGATTCCTTTCACTTCTTTGTTGTTTCTAATCGCATTTCGTAGTATTTCTGCCGATACAATAAAAAGATAAGGGGATAGGAACAACTGACCCTGTCTTACTCCTCGATTTAAACAACAAGATTTAGAGACCCATTCATTATATTGAACTGAGCTTCGTATTTCCTTGTAAAACAAATTTTGTAATCGCAGTTCAAAAGAGTGATAGGTCTCCAGTTTTTGAGAAAGTAACGAAGTTTATCTTCCTTTGGAATTAAAGAAATAATGCCACGTCTTTAGGTAATTGAAAGGATGCCTTTGCTGAAAGCGCAACCAATTGCCCGTAGGAAAAAGGGCTAATTATCAGACCAAACACCTTGTAGAATTCGGAAGGGAACCAATCTGATCCGGAGGACCCCATAGATTTTAATGCCATCAGATACTCATTCACTTTCAGTGGTCCTTTGCAAGATTCATTTTGTTCTTGGTTAAGCTGTGTTTCATTGTCGATTGGAAATAATTCCTTTTCAATCTCATCCAGTTTTGATTTAGATGTATTGTCCACTCAATTTTAACGAACAGATATTACTATAAAATTCTGGATCTGAGTTCAGATTGGAACCATCATCACGTTTAAGAGTACTAATATTTTTCTCTTATAATGTCTCTTTTCCATTTGCAAGAAATACTTCGAGTTCTTTTCTCCTTCGTTGTACCAGCGTATCTTAGATCTGACAATTGCACCTCTTGTTCTGTATTTAATAAATTCTCGATTTATTTTTTGGCATTATTTATTTTGTTAAGGATTTCATCCCTCAAGGTGTTTGTTAAGAAATCTAGCTCATTCAAATCCTTCGCAAGCAAGGCAATTTATGGTGCGTTTCTTTGGGAAACTATTCCGAATCCGGATTCTGAATCCTAAATGAGATATTTCGTTTCTTTGGGAAAATCCAAATGGATTTTGAATCATTCGAATCCATACTGAGGATGGATTCAAAGGATTAATCCAAAAACGGATTAATTCCGTGCGTTTCTTTGGGAAAATCCCAAAACAACTGTATTGTTTGTCATGACAAGAAAAATCCATTTTCGGATTTTTTGTGTCTTCGTCAAAACGAATCCGGTGAATCCGGGTCATGAATCCAATCTCGGATTTTCGCAAAGAAACACACCTTTATTTTATAATAAGAATTATCTTGTTTTCTGCTTTTTTGCTTTTTGAAAGAGCCATAATTAATCGAGGCTCTAACATTCAATTTCATCATTTCCCACAACGAGTCATCAAGTTCATTGTCTTCGAATTCTTTGTATTGTTCTACTGTGTTTCTAATTACTTGTTTTACCTGGTTCATATATTCTATGTCGGCAAGAAAAGAGGTGTTTAGTTTCCAAAGGCCCGGGCCTCTGGGGTTGGTTTCATTTCTTAAAAACAGTGTGAGCATGGGATGATCTGTTTTGTAACCTGGCGAAATATTCGCATTTTTTACTTTTGAGTATAAACCACTGCTGACCAGAAAAATGTCTAAGTGGCATTGAATGTTTGGATTTCGTCTTCTCCATGTAAAACGTCTTGATTCTGGGATTAGGTGTCTCCAAATATCTCCTAAGTTGAATTTAATTGTCTGAAGTTCCTGCAGAGATTTTGTATGAGTTGTAGCTTTCCCATCTTGTTTATCAATATTTACATCAGAAATAAGATTAAAGTCGCCTCCCATAATAATATTTTCACATCGGAAATCTATTATATAGTCACCAATTTGTTTAAAAATATTAGTTCATTGTTTGCTTTGATATCAACAATGATAAAGCGACCTATTTACATCTGCAAACGCCTACACTGTTGCTTGCATTACCACCAAATATAGCTTTATACCCCTACTCACAGGACTACAACTGGTTCGCCTGGTCAATTGCACAGTGTACATCTTGGAGGAGGTAGATTTGAAATGGTTTATTCAGTCATCCAGTTAAAACGTTATTTTCGTTTGCAATTATCAATTGCCAATAACCCCTTTACATTAAGAGAACATACTTTAATCGTTGTCATAGGTCGTAACAGTAATTATTTATGATTTGTGAAACTTGAAAGAAAAGAACTTTGGCTGTTCAAAAAGCCTTTCTCAATTTCATTTAAGTGGATGTGAAAGTTCTGTACTCGCAAGAAAAAAGAACTGAGTATAACTGAAACATGTGTAAGACACCTCATGATGAACGCGGAAAACGAAATGCAAATTATAAGCACATACTGTTATCAACAAAACATTAACATTAGCGGAAAAGAGAAAAGCAAACTTAAACACAAGTTCTTACTGAAAACATCTCTCTAGACTTTTGCATTCTCGAAAGAAAGATAACATCAAAAGACTGAGAAATTATGCTCTGACCTCTCTCGGCGTGATCAGTCCTGTGTGGTTAAGTGTTTTGTAATTTCTTATACTTTCTCAAGTTTTAACACCGCCTCAAGCCATTCGCATCAGTTTTTCGCCTTCAGTCGCTCTGAACAATGAGCGAAATGTTAAATTGGACAAATGTTACAATCTCAAGCGAAACAACTAATTGCGGTTTATATGAGTAAAATGTATACCTGAAGGACGTGGGATAATCATATATGTACGTTTCCAGCCTTATCCTGTTGGTGCTTAACTGTTTCACTGCGGCAGCTGCTATATCGGGCAACGGACTCGTTATACGGGCAATATCAAGAACATCTTCACTGCACAGCCCGTCTAATATTTTACTGTGCTGCCTGGCAGTCACTGATCTTCTCACTGGATTGGTGACTCAACCTCTGTGGATAACCATTCTTGCCCAACGAATCAACGGAAATTATCCAGCCTGTTGCCATCTTGCAGATGTGTTTATCGTTCCTTCCCATTCTCTGCCCTGGGTGTCATTTCTTACATTATCCGTGATAAGTATCGACAGGTTTCTAGCACTGAATCTGCACCTCAGGTATCGGGAGATTGTCACCATCAGAAGAGTGCTAACGGTTGAAGCTGCGGTTTTTGTTCTGTCCATTATTCTTGCTGTTGCTTATCACATGATCGATTCTTACTTGGTGGTGATAGTGTATAGTTCGTTGAATATAGTTATAAACTTCACATTGTATATCAGTATATTACGTATTGTTCGAAAACATGAACACAACATCCGCGCTGAGCGACAACTTGCGGAACATTTCCACGGCCAGGCTGGTTTAGATATGAAGAAATTCAAAAAGACATCTGGAACTATGGCGGCAATTTTTGGTGCATTTTTCCTCTGCTATCTTCCTGCACTGTGTGCCATTGTGGTTTCTGTGTCCATTAACTCAACGGTTATATGGTGGGAAGTAAGGGTAGCAATGGATATGTGTCTCACAATTATCTATCTTAACGCGACACTGAACCCGCTGTTGTACTGCATGAGAATAAGTGATATCAGACGTGCGGTCCTTAAGATCTTCAGGAAAGTCCAAGAGTAAAGAGACATTAGTTATACAACATGGCACAAACTCGTTAAGACTACTAATGTTATATTAGTAATGTTATTGTCTCGTAAAGTAGTGATAATAAAACATTACAGTAATGTTTATTTCAAAAAGTTTTTCATAAAGGAAAACATGTTAATTAGTAAAACCGAAGTATGTTTTGTGCTTACAGTAGCACCTGTTCAGCCTGGAATAGCTGACTTGTAAATATTGCAGTTGATTATATCAAGTAACGACTTGTTCCCATTATGTATCTCAGGACTCTGTAGCATATGAAGAGTTTTCTATGGTGAGTTACTGATTAATGGAAAAATAAAAGTGGAATTTGAGATACAAAAGAATGGGTATTGACTTGATGACAAGTTGACATCTGGTACTACATCTATTACAATAAATACTTTTCCACGCATATGCTTTTCTAGAACCTCCACACTCTATAATGCAACAAATCGCCCGCGCATGACAAGCAAAAATGTCAATTTTTATATTCTTATTTTTTATAAGCGTGTTTTATCATTTTACAGTGAGCGCGATCAGAAAGTAAATAAAGACAAATCAAATTGTTTAAAATTAATAGAACATAGATATAACATAGCTTATTCCCCATCTATTATTCTGAAAGTTTTTCAAAGGCCCCTTCCTTCTGAATATTATTACACGATGTTTTCTTCGTTCCTTGAGATCACCGACAGAGCTAGACTCAACTCGAGGCTTCTTGATCTTGATCTTATTTCCAACTCCAATTCAAACTTTCTACTTCTAACTAATTGCAAGGATGGCTGCTTTATATGCTTTTGTATACTCTGTGTGGGGACTACAATTGATAGACTAGAAGAATCTTAACGTTCCTTCCAGACTATCCGCCAAAATATCAAAAGTGTTTCAACATTCTTTCTATTGTAAAAGCCAAAATACGTGAAGTCTTTTTGCGATTTTCCCACACGCGAATACTTTATTGTTTTCGATAACGGGCGCATTTTAAAGCAGCTATCACCTTAGACTAACGCTATTGCGTTACTACAATAATCTACTATCGAATCACTACAATAATAATAATTTCAGGTTGTCTCCAGAACTGTTTTCCCGCCGTTTGGCGAACGCGCGCGCCACCATTTTCCCGCCTTCTTTGACGTACGTGCGAACCTTGGGTTTAGATGCCGTTATCTTGTAATTTAGCAAAAAAAGGACATCCTGACTTGTGGTCATACTTCATCACGAACGTTTGTAACCATTTAGTTAAAACGACGATTTCTTTATCAACTTCATGTTTGTCTCGAATCCGGTTTAGACAGCACTTGTAAATTCCTCGTTGATTCTTCTTGTGTAATTTCAGGGATATGAGCAATCGTAGCTTCAAACAGTTTAACAGTATCATCTTTAGATACAACATAAACGTAAGGTTCCTTGTCAGAATATTCATATATTTTGCTGGAGAAAATGACAGTCACAAAATCACTGAGTTTAGCCACGTTGACAAATATAATATCTTCCTTATTTAAAATTTCATAAGGTGTGGCATAGCAAATCTCTGGATATGAATCTTCTTTACAACCATTTTCAAGTATTGGCCATCGATAAACCGTCATTGGTTTTGATTTAAATTTTAGTAGACGAACAGGAAGAGTTGTACTGTCTGATACACTTACAAGTTAAGTTATGTTTCGCCACATATAGAATATTTTGTTATTAGTAGATGATTCGCTTCTAGGATACCTTTTGGACCTTGTGGAATAAATTCTTCAATGGTTGCTTGTCTCACTGTTTCTGAAAATGGAGGTAGTATCTGTGATTCCATTGCACTTGCCTTGGGTTTGTATACTTTGTTTATACTGTGCATCTATGCAATTCTGTTTTGATCGGCAGCATTATCGATAATAATGTCTTTGTCTATTCGTTGAACATCGTTACAGTTTCCTGGATTAGTAAATAAGGATGAGGTTTTTTGTAGGTAATCTTTAGTTTCCTCAGTATCTTTTTGGTTGAGCATATCGGTAAATCTTTTCTTTTATCTTCTAATATCGGAAGCGTTTCTTCTGGAAATATATGCTTCTTATCTTGATAGACTGTATTATATCTTCGTTTTGATGCATCATTATCTTCATAGTTACCTTCGTTATGTTTTCTTCACTATTATCATCATTTGATAAATTATTTGTAAGATGCTTGAAACCTAAACATTTTGCTCCTTTTACACTTTCTACCGACTTAGAACTTGCCAATTAGCTGGCACGTTTTAGGAAATATACTGGGAAACTACTGGACTTGAAAACTACTGTGAACATTTCGTCGCACGTTTTAGGAAATATACTGGGAAAGTACTGGAAAAATACCTTTCTCGTTGTTTTTCTCCAAATAACCAAATCATCCCCTTAGTGGTGTGAAAATTAACCCAACTGTTCACATTAGTTTTCCAATCCAGTACCTTCCCAGTACTTTTCTAAGTTCACATTAGTTTTCCAAAGAGTTATTAACGCCCACGTACTAAAAATAGAAAGGTGGCGTCATAAGGTGCGCCGCCTGCGCTGCCTACGCCAGAACTGTTATTTGGATTACTACTCTCACTAATGCATTTGCGGGAAGAATATGTCATTTCTTACAGTTGCTGTTGTTCAGCTCAACACCGCATCAAACTATTCGGATCAGAATTTTGGTCTTCAGTCTCTCTGAACAATCAGCGAAATGTTCAATTTGGCAAATGTTTCAATCTCAAACCAAACAACAAATTGTCGTCTATATGAGGAAAATTTATACGTGAAGGACATGAAATATTTGTGCGTTTCCAGCCTTATACTGTTGGTGCTTCACTGCTTCACTGCAGTAGCTGCTATATTGGGCAACGGACTCGTTATATGGACGATATCAAGAACATCTTCACTGCACAACCCGTCTAATATTTCACTGTGTTGCCTGGCAGTCAGTGATCTGCTCACTGGATTGGTGACTCAGCCTCTGTGGATAAACATTCTTGCCGAACGAATCAATAAAAGTTATCCAACTTATTGCCAAATTGCAGAAGTATCTATCGTTCCTGCCCAATCTCTGTGCTGGGCGTCATTATTCACGTTATCCGTGATAATTATCGACAGGTTTCTAGCACTGAATCTGCACCTCAGGTATCGGTAAATTGTCACCATCAGAAGAGTGCGGTCGAAGCTGCGGTTTTTGTTCTTTCCATTATTCTTGCTGTTGTTTATTACATGACCGTTTCTTACTTGTTGGTGATAGTGTTTATATCGTTAAATATAGTTATAAATGTAACATTAAATATCAGCATATTACGTACTGTTCGAAAACATGAACACAACATACGCGCTGAGCGAAAACTTGCGGAACACTTCCACGGCCAGGTTGGTTTGGATATCAAGAAATTCGAAAAGACATCTGGAACTATGGCGGCCATTTTTATCGCATATTGCTTGTGCTATCTTCCTGCATTGTTTGTTGCTGTGGTTTCTGTGTACATAAACACAAACGTTTTAATGTGGGAAGTAAAGGTAGCATTGGATGTGTCTCTCACGATTGTGTTTCTTAACGCGACACTAAACCCGCTGTTGTACTGCATGAGAATAAGTGACATCAGACGTGCGGTCCTTAAGATCTTCAGGAAGGTCGAAGAGTAAAGAGACGTTAGTTATATTACATGGATAGTACAAACTCGTTAAGACTACTAATGTTATATTAGTAATGTTATTGTCTCATACAGTAGTTAGAATATGATATAACATAACATAGCATAAAGGAAAATATGTTAATTACTATATTTTGTGCTTACAGCAGCACCTGTTCATGGCGGTATGGTTGCATTACAGTTGATTATAACCAGTAATAACTTATTCCCATTCATTTCAGTTTTGAAAACTCTGTAATATTTGTACGAGTTTTGTATGGGGAGCTAATTAATGGAAAAAGAGCAGTAGAGTTTGAGAAACAAGACAATGACATCTGGTACTACATCTGCTACAATAAATACAAACTTTTCCATGCACTTGCTTTTCTAGAACCTCGACACTCTGTGAACATTTCCCGACGATCAAGCGCGATCAGCAACTAAGCGACTGTGCAATAATTATCAGGAGGGGGTTGGGGAAATAAGAAAAAGATGGCTAGAAATAACTCTTGATCCCCTCACACATAAAAAAAAAAAAAGACTCACCCCATTCCCCATTAATTATGTTTTCCGTATGGTACTTTTTTAATATTAAGAATACTTACAGGGCCTCATATCGTTTCAGCAGTAGATTTCCATGATATTTTCATCGGGAACGAACAATACTTCATAGCTGTTCTCCACATATCCAGATTCTGTTCAGAATAATTTAATGAGTCTTGAGAACCACTCGATTCTGGATCCGAATCAATTGCGTCTAAAGATGAAGGCATGTTGACATCCTCTTGATGACTACTCTCAGACGCCCCCTATCACGTGTGTGGCCCAGATCCCTTTCAGTGAGTTCTCGCTTACTTCCTCTGAGTATCAACCCATGTTGTTTTAAATATAGTCTTAGTTTGTTTATTCTTCAAGGCCTTAATTGCAACTTCATCTCTCCAGCAAATATCTGGTAGCGCATTCCTCTGTTCCGTCCTTTTTTGCCTTTGTTTCAAGGAATTCAAGGCGTTGAATTTGCAGGTGCTTTTACACATTGTATTGTGAGCTGAACTCTTGCATGTTCCTGTTACTAGTAGAGGATAGTTTTCCCTGTACAAACAATTCATTCACCTGAACACTTGGAAGAAACGTATCAATCTCTCCTGTGTTTTTACATGCCAAATACTTTCCGGGTGCGGAGTCGCTGAGTGCCGGCACTGGAGACCAGTGAACAGGAACACCCATGGGTCTCCTGAACAAGAAAATTCAAGTACTCAAGATAGTACTGCCTATGACGCACACGATCTTCCTTCAACTGGTGGAGCGGTGAAAGCAAGGCATTGCCACACATCTTGGATCGTTTTCGTTGGGAGGCCCTCTTCCATTCTTTTAAATATCTGGCCAAAATACACAAAATGTGCTTGTGCGTCGGATAACTTGGAACAGACACAAGGTAGTCATTCTTTCGTGGCCCAGGCCCATCATTAATTCTTTCAGAAATTTCGCTTACAATCTTCCAAGTATTTGCTACCTTCCTGAGGATTGACATCGTTGCTCAATTTCAGGACATTACAGTATTAAAATAAGGCTGAGATGAAGCAACTCAAGATTCTGGCACTTACCAGCACCCTTTGTTACTTGTCGAACGAATCAAAACGGAAATTATCCAGTTTATTGCAACCTTTTGATATTCAGGCTCGTAGCAACCCTAACTCTCTGGGGCATCGTTGCGTAGGTTATCCGTGATAAGTATCGACATGTTTCTAGCACTGAATCTGCACCTCAGGTATTGGGAGATTGTCACCCGGTTTCTGTTCTGCCCATTATTCTTGCGTCTGGCTTTTTGGTTGCAGATTCTCATCTTTTCCTATCTCTGTTGATTGCTTTATTGCTATATTGCTTTTAACCCACTTAGAGGTGGACGGAGAGCTTAACCTGATCAATAGACTCAGAGAACAGTTCGGGTTTACAGGAACAGTCCTCAATTGGTTTGTTTCCAATCTCTCTGAACGTTCCCAGAAGGTTGTTATTGGCAGCACCGAGTCTGGAACACAGCCTCTCACATCTGGCGTCCCACAAGGGTCTGTCCTGGGGCCACTGTTGTTCATATTGTACTTCAGCCCTCTCCAGGAAGTCATTAAGGCACATGGTCTAGAATGTATGATGTACGCCGATGACTCCCAACTATACATCATTATGAACCCCACAGATAGACATTCGTCCCTGATCAGCTTGGAACAATGTATTAATGATATTCAGACATTTTTTCTGATTAATAAGTTATCCTGTAACCCATCTAAGACAGAAGTTATTCATTTTTTATCACGTTTTTCTCGTCTTGATCCTATACCTAGTATTAGGTTTAATCAACACGTGATAGAGTGTGTTTCAGAAGCAAGAAACCTTGGTGTTATCCTTGACCATCATCTTACTATGTCCAGTAATGTTAATGCTATTTGTCGTTCAGCTTCACTTGCTCTTAGAAATATTGGTAGAGTTAGAAAGTATCTTAGTCAACGCAACACTGAACGCCTTGTACACGCTTTCATCACATCAAAGCTCGATTATTGCAACAGCTTATTGCACGGGCTACCTAACACTGAGATCCAAAAACTGCA